>JARFNZ010167462.1:0-16728 GCA_031763405.1 Balanus nubilus
ATTGGAAAAGTGTGTGGCCGCTGCCCCCCCCCCCCCCCAGTCAAAATCTCTTACAGGAAGCCCTGTGTAAGTGTTAAAATGGATCAGTATCAGCAGAAGAGACATATTTTTACGAGAAGATAGACACTGCTCTGAACTTGGTTTATCGAATCCCTATTTGTTCAGGAACGTTTTTAACCCTATATGCAGACATAAAAACGATACAAAATTGGGGGGCTCACTCGCCCGCCCCCTTAAATCTTGGCTCCAATTAGAGCTAAGATAACGACATGTGGAAGGTAGCAAGGACCCATGGGAACTCTGTTTGGTAAAATTTTAAACTTCAGATTAATATATTTAAGGTCAAATGAGCTCAGATTTGCCATATTAGGACTTTGTT
Source organism: Balanus nubilus (assembly GCA_031763405.1). Taxonomy (NCBI): domain Eukaryota; kingdom Metazoa; phylum Arthropoda; class Thecostraca; order Balanomorpha; family Balanidae; genus Balanus; species Balanus nubilus. Next base: position 380 of record JARFNZ010167462.1, read on the forward strand.
ACAGAAACCCCGTATCATCTATAAAAAACTATGGTGATTAGGAAGAAGCTGAAAAAGCAGTAGGAACCTTTGTAACGCTCTTTTGATAGGTTGGTCAGATTTTAGCTCAGGTCGATAGTTTAGGCTCGAAAGTTTATCAAATGTCAAAAGTACTGTTTTTCGTCAAAACTTTGTTCGTGAACGACTTTTACTTCAGAAAGATGAGGAGGTAATTTTGACACCATCGTGTTTCTGTCGTCGAGGCGGATCGAAGCATGCTAATTTTAACCTGGCTAAGCCAATCCCAAAATTTGACCTCAGGTTAAGGTCAGGGTCGGGGTGACCTAAGTAGCTCAAGTTCCATATTGGGAGACATATCTCGCAAAACAAACATATTGGCATCGGTTGCCCGTCTCTATCTTCATCCTGTCAAAGTATTGACAAGGTATTGTCAAGTGTCCGTGACCTGGGATGACCTTGGATGGTCTTTCATGTCACTGGCCACGAATTGCACTTGGGTCATCAAAAAAGATCTAAGATGACATGATGATGAAATAATTGGACTGAACTGACGCATGTAGGGAGGATTCTATTTTTGATAATTCACAGGTAATTAGAGAGGTCACGTCCTTTACCTGACCTCAGGTCGCGGTGGGGAATGAAATATATATATATATATATATATTTAACTTTGTACGAATATTTGCTACCATGTCTGACATATATTCCAGTTTTCGCCAATTAAAAAAAAAATTGAGCAAAAAGAAACATGTTTTCCATAAATGTATACATTTATGATTAAGATTTTAGAATTTGAGATAACTATGTGGATAATTCAATTATCTAGTCATACCTATTTTCGCTTATACTTTGCTCATATAATCCACTTTCAACAAGTGATTACCCATGCAACGTTTTATGTAGAAAATGAACATGCCTCAAAAAACGATCAGAACACTTCATTCTAAAGTTTGGGACGTTGGCCGTTTAATGAAATGCACTGACTGGCAAAAAGGCACTGACTTTATTTGCAAAAGAGGTGTCTCATTTGAATATAATTGTTGATTGATGTGACGATGCCCAATGCATGGTGCTCAAACACAATGAAGATATTCAAACGCGTAGTCGATACACATTACACGTACATGGTCTATTATTCCTCCGTGGTTTCTCGCTTTCACGTCAAACAGTTTCTCATAACGAGAAACCACGGAAGAACAACAGTGAAAGATGTCTTTAACCTGATATCCGACGAAAAGAAGACAGCGAAACACCTGGTCTGTTGGAGCAGAAATTATCCAGCTTCCCGTCGGAATCGCCTGGTTCTCGATTTTCGGAGTACCATAACCGAGCTCATCTGATGTAACGCACAGCCGTAGTTGCAGAAAAGTACCAAAGCCAGACAGTAGCTGAACATGAGCAATCTTTACCTAGCCCGGACCACGCCGGTCCTACAAACTTGTAAGTCACCGTGCACATACCGATGCATCGCACAGAGTCTCCCGTACGTCTCCTTAGCAAACAGTGCCAGACGCCGGCGGACGATGGATATGGGACATCCACCGAGAACCGAGAGTGTATTGTCTGGTTTGCGCAAGTGCGGGTCTGTGCGGCGGTGCAGCCGTCCCATGTTTGCCGGCCGTGAGTGATGAAACACAGACGCTTTGCTGTGCTGCGTGGTGACAGATATGTGCACAGAGTGCCGCTCATCGTCCTATGGTGGCGGCGCTGTAACGAGAATCTTGCGCACGGTGAGAGGCGTCTAACGGTTCAGATGCAAGGTCGAGTAGAAAACCGCGGTGTGCAAAATCAAAACGGCGAATATTTGCCACATAGACGAGTGAACTTCGAATACATGCAAATTATACTTGATTTTTGCACGTCAGTTAGCGGTTGTAATCTCTGTGGGAAGCGGCTTCTGTGGACTGTCTGGCCCTTGCGCTGTGGCTTTGGTAAATATGCATCGGAGTGAGGATCAAGGAACGGTCAAATCAGCTGAGCGGATTATCGTCGCATTGATGACGGTGAGAAAGTGGTTAGGCAGGTGAGGGGACGTTGAAGCGTTTTGTTTCGGTTTGCTTTTTGTTGGGGGTCGGTATGTTCGTGATTTTTCTGTGCTGAGTCAATTGCAAAGACGACTTTAAATGTGGCAATCGCTGAGGTCACTCTGTTGCTGCTATTTCCGATGCATCGCATATGCGGGGAACATGAGCTGTTAACGGGCCCAGTAACTAGACATATTGGCGCTTTTAGGCAAATACATCTCTTTGTTTCATAACGCTAAGCAAATGTCTGTGGTGGTGTCAGGCGTCGGCGACCATATTCAAAACGGTGGACTGTCGCAAGAAACCTGCATATCAGCCCAAACACAGGTGTTGCTGCTTCGATAATCGTCAATCGCCAGTTAATCTGCGCTGTTCACGTCGCCAGTGTGTGGGGTCGGATAGCGCAACGTTGTATCAAAGACACTCAGGAGACTTATTTTCTTGTTTCAATATTTACCATATTCCTTACTAGATAAGGTATTATCACCACAATAGTCACGCCACGAGGTCAGTGGTGATACTTATCCTGACTGGACCTTTGTAGTCCCTGAGGCGACTTAGGGTAGGCTCAAAATAACCCTCACTAATTCAATTTGAGGCATAGGAATGGGGAAACACGTTCAAAAGATCAAGGTGCGTGAGAGTCCACAATCCAGGATGTAGTGATTATCGCCACGGACGGCTCAGTCACCAGAAATGCTGAGCGAACAGGTTGGGGAAGAGGTGGATCAGATGAGAAGGAGAAGATTCAGCGAGAGATGAGTGGTGCGACGACTAATGTGGCTTTCACACTGAGGCAGCGGTCGCCAAAAGGTATATCATACCCGTCATTTTACCAAACGCCGGCCAAACGGATTTAAGTTAAATTTCGTCTTGCAAATTTGCATTTCAATTTTAATTTGCGAATTTCAACTTGGTCGGACTGACGTCCGGTTAATTGGCAATAACGATGTTTTGGCGTTTGTCACTCTCAATGTGAACTCTGCATTGCTCTCAATGTGAACTCTGCATTACTCTCAATGTAAACTCTGCATTACTCTCAATGTGAACTGTGCATTGCTCTCAATGTGAACTCTGCATTACTCTCAATGTGAACTCTGCATTACCCTCAATGTGAACTGTGCATTGCTCTCAATGTGAACTCTGCATTACTCTCAATGTGAACTCTGCATTACTCTCAATGTGAACTCTGCATTGCTCTCAATGTGAACTCTGCATTACTTCCTCAATCGCCGATGCTTCACCTGTCGACTATATAAGTAAGTAACAAGTTAGTGAGAACGATGGAAAACATTCCGGATATTTTAGGATACGAAATGCTGCGTGATATCGTTTGCTTTGCTATTTATCAGAGCGCCTATATTTGTTTTGAAGTTATTATTTCTGAACCGGAATGATGGAATATGATAACGTTTAATTTATGAACGAGGGTAATTGCAAACCAACTCTGTTATATGAGCAATTAAAGCACCTTCTCTCTATCGATTTTATACTGATTAATATTATTAAAGACAGTGTCTTCGCTGGTAACCATGATCGCTCAGTAACCTGTATCCATTAATCCATTACGACTCTTTTATCGGGCTTGCCTGAAATAACAGCCGTAAAGAAACATGGCCATTCCCACCAAAACGTGCCAGTGAGTCGTGAAGACTCTCAGATGAGAGGGCTGAACCGCGCCTCATGCCGAGAAGTGCCATCTGGAACATGCTGTAACTCTGCTGTAACTTGTCGTGACATGGCTTGCGTTTGTTAAACAATTATTTACAAAGCTCCAATGAATATTGATAATCTTCTGCAAAAATTGTGATGATAATCAGATTACTATTCGAGTTAAATGAAAACAAGATGTGTCCGTTTGTTTAGTCTCTCTGTGCCTGAGCGGCGTCTCACTGGTGTACGTGCGTGTGTGTGTGTGTGTGTGTGGATGTTTGTGTTTCTTCTTTACATGCTTTTATTCCCATGTCCGTTTTTGTTTAGCCACTGGCGTGGGGCCGTGATACCATGAGTATATCGTGGATGGTCACAATACATGTCTATGTCTGCGAGCATGTCCATAAAGTTAAGCGTGTTTAGGTTTTGCCCGCCCCGGTAGCTCAGTTGGGAGAGCGTTGGCTGGGCTTTGACCATCCGGCAGTGAGATCTCGGGTTCGAGTCGCTTCGGCGCTCGTTATTTGCTTCTGACTGGGATGACCTGCGGTTGGTGGCAGCGGCCTCACTCAAGGACAGTTGACGTCAGGGAGCGGGGCGGGGCGTGTTCAGCTATGTTAAACTCCGGTTTAAAGGTTTGGACTATTTTTGTATGTGAAAGCAATGATAGATAAATATGTTACGTCATGTTAGGTTCATTTTATTTGAGCCTTCATTTTTGCAGCACGATGCAAAGGCCACAAACAAAAGCCGAGCGATACAAATCAAATCAAACGCATATCAGCAGTGGGAAACATATGAGCCAACCATTGGCCGTTTCGTCTGGTCGGTGAGTAATTGTCACGATGTCTGTTTTGTGGGATCACTGTCTGCGGCTGAGCTGTTGATGATTGATCCCGCTAGACTGATCTGCGACACCTGTCATTCTGGAACACCTACCCATGACCGATTGGCATGGCAGCTCACTGGGTTCTTTTGAAATAATGGGCAGAGCTTGGGCTTACCTTGCCTTCAGTACTTTCCTTTCCCCTTGTCAATGAAGATGTCACACACGGGTATTACAGTATTCGCGGCACAAGAAAAAGATAACACGAAAATAGCGACTATTGTCCCTTGCCAGCCAAATGACAACGCTCATCCCGAGTAAACATCCAGTCAAGCAGCCACACGTTTTTGAGCTGACGCCCACACAACATGGCATTTCCTGGGCTGGGAGGCCCGGGTACAGTAAGATGAGAATTATCGTGAATCGCATACTAACGAATGGTGCATTTGCAGTGCTGTAAAGGCTCTTCATGCGGAAGTTAACGAGCCGCACCTGTTGATCCGCGACTTGAATATCTTCATAGAGTCTCTTAGTCATCTTTGCGTCAGCCAATTGCCTTCAGTTGAAACTGAAACAACAAAGGTATATAAAGAGACTACTGCTGTTAGGAGAATACTACTAGTCCGATAAAATGTTGAAAAACAGCGGGTTGAGTTAAAAAATAACTGCATGCAAATAGCAAGATAATTTATTTTCATGATAAAAACCAACAAAATTATATCTCATCACACGCCGAAGTACCTTTCAAGCTACTTACTTTTACGTTGTACATCTTGCTAGTAAACTGAAAAATGTACAGACTCATGCCTTATAATGTCGCATATGTATTTTCCCGATAAGCCAGTCATCTTAGGGGCTAGGCGTCTGCCGAGCCATCCATTGTATCTCCAAGACTCGGTATGCCTGCCAAGCAACCAGAGCCGGTCGAGTGGGGCCTGGCGCAATGCAGCCTTGTAAACTCTGACCTCTGCCACGGCGCGGTGGAGGCTGGCTGGTGGCGGGTCCGGTTCGTCGGCGACTGGGCCGGCGGCCGCGCTGGGAGCGGTACGGCCCTCACGAGCCGGGGGCACGTTCCACGGGGGTGAGGTGAGTCCGGACCTGGACAGCACGTCTTCTGCCGGCGGCGACACCGACGTCCGAGCCACCAGAGGCGGAACCTGCCCCCACCAAGGCCACCCACAGATAGGGAGGAACGGTTGGGAGTATTGTAAATGGAAGGTTGTTTAATGTGTGCATAGTTCAAGGGTGAATCCGTTGGCTAGGCTAACGTGGGAGAAATAGAAATAGCTTCTGTTCTAAGAATGATTATGCTGATTCTTAAACAGAAGTTTAAGATAGAGTGCACATGACATTTTTAGATAATAAAAATGTTATTTTCCAACTTAACACATTAGATACCGTTGCATGACTAGTTTATATTTTTGTCGTCGTCTGCCGGATTCCACTGGTGGTATATTCAGACGCGAACATTGATAAAATTGATAGTATTCTTCATGGCTCTGGTAATGGATAGCAAGAAAACGGAAAATAGAGAGAAAAATAACGACAAAATAAACAGAAACCGCGGTAGGATTTCACATATAAAAAGAGATCTGTGAAACATAATAATGGAGAGGTCTTAACATAAAAATAAAGAGGTCTTTGAAACCGCTGTAAGGTTTTGAAAATATGCTGCTCTGTGTTTTAATAAACGTTTTCTTGATAACATTGGTATTAATTATTTTTGGAAATAGTATTATAAAATAACTCGTTTCCCCGAACTATTTTTGCCGATGGATAGCACAAATCACACACATGCTTCGGTCAAAGTTTAAAAAAACATTTCCATTTTCCGAAACCGACGAGTTTTTTCTTCAGAAATAATATTTTTACAGCTTTTAAAATAAACCTTCCAATAGGAGTATAAATGAATTAGGAAGTCAGAAAGGAGTCACGTTGGGTATGCAGAAGACGCCATTATTGCAGTTAATGAGGAATACCCAATGATAGGGTAAAACGATATCATTTGACTTAATAAGTTGGGACTTTAGAGGCGCCTGCACAAAAGAACTGAACGACATAATAGTCTGATTGATTTAATTCAACTGTGATCATTGACCAGTTGGTGGGCGATTTGCCATTGATCATTGATTATTTATTGTGGCTAAATTGCTGTCCTATCCTAAGCGTCGGATAGCTGTCATCTCTGGGAACTAACAGGAAACTAATTTCACCTCGAACTGCCGTCAACTCAAACGCGCTATCTAAACTATTGCAGACGACTGTTATCGCATCGACATAGTGGTGCTCCACGCGTCGCAATGGGCACCGCCAGCATCACCACCACATCGTCGTTGTGACGCTCTGCACGCGCCACGATCGGCGCGCGGCGGCATTAGCGGCGCGGACTGTCTGAGAGGCGCGGCATGCAGCGCTCACGAGCTTTCGCCATCCGGAACCCTAACAAACGAGCAACGAGCAACGAACGAGCGCCGAGTCAAGGCCGACGGACACCAAGAGAGCGAGAGAGAGAGGCACCGGCGTCGACACGGAAGTTACGACCGCTTCTCCGGCTGCAGATGGCGCACATTCCGACCACAACGGGGCTCACCGGCGCACAGGTCAGGGTGCCGCGTGAGAAAAACGGATCACACAAAGACGGACTGCTCATTCTCTCATCAGGCCGCGGCGAGGACGGAAGCGTTTTCGTCACCGCGCGGCCGGACAGAGCAAAAGAGCTGGTCTCGTCGTGATTGAGCAGGTTTGCTGTCTTGCTTTGATGTTGTTGAAGGTCGTTTAATTCAATTCACACGGTTGCGTGACGAGCATTCAGGGTTTAACGTTCCTTCCTGATGCCCACGTTCTTGTCCGGGGAAAAAGGATGTCGGGATCTTCTTCAGCGACGATTCTGACGAGCCATAGTGAAATCGGCCTTCGCAGCGATTCGCACTTCTGCTAAAAACATTCATACATCGCCTGGTATTGTGTGATTGATCGTGCCGCAGATGCAGAAGCTTGTCTGATTCTTCTTCAGCGGAGATCCACGCATGTCTGGGGTTGTCGTCCTTCCTATAGGTAGCTTAGTGGCTCATCGGTGAGTCGATGGCCTGTCCGCGCACGTCACAAACAATCGAGGGACAGCTGATCACTTTAAAAACATTCACGGCAAGTCAGAGTTGCAAAACGCCTACTCAGACGATCCAATCCGAGATCTGTAGTTATGCGCGACTCTGTTGCAATGCATTTGCTACACTGCATGATGGAATCTTTGTGACGCTGTATAAGTCTGTTGGCTAGCCATAAGTAGGAGATTATGACAAGATATTAACACTAAGTTTCAGGCTATTACAAAACGTTCAGTTCAATGTCAAGCACAAAACGGCATAATGTGTTAAAATGACGTCTGCTTCTCTATCCATGAAAGCGGGTATCCGTAGATACCAAACAAATATGATCATCGAACATAGAGCGACTGCCGAAAGTCTGCTAATGAAATAAGGTTTAATGAAAGAGTCAAGCCGACGTAAATAGGCAACAGATGTTTATTTCGAGACACCTGATGACGAAGAAAAGCTGAAGATCTTGCCCCAAGGACAACAGTTTTATACGGCACTGCATCAGTGGGATGGCTGCGCATATGATTTATTGCTGGCGTTGAACTTGTCTTGTCTATCCCACCTGATTTGCGCAACCTAACGTTGCAAGTTGTGCGACCAGTAAGACTGCAGTCGGTCTTAAGATGCCCTATGGGATGCTATCCAGGCTTCTTTATACTCCCAACTCGGTCCTGAACCGAGTCGACTTACCAGTGACATTTTCCTTTAAACTCTTCTCTTGAACCAGATTTAGATGTACTCGAAACCAACCATGCTCAGTGACAATCTGCTGCTTTATCCTGACTCAGACAGCACGCTTCAGTGTTATCTGACGACGAAATTTCATGTCAAAATGCACTTATGCCGATCTGATGAAACTAAGCTATTTTAGAACATATCAGTCATATCTTAAAAAGTTGCAGTCAGATTTGCGATGTCGTCTTGCGGCCTCGAAGCCTTATGTCTGAATCAGTGACATTTCCACTTTCCACTTTCCATACAGGGTGATTTTTTACTTGTTAAAAATAACTGCTCCTGGCAGACCGAAAATGGCCGAAATGCGTGCAAAACACACTTACAGGCGATACATTAATGTGTGACCTTTTGTTTTCTGCCAGTTGTTAGTCGGTTTTATTGACAGTATTGTCCTTGAACAGTATTGTTATTGATTGACAGTATTGTTTGTGGCCTTCAAAATAACCCTACGATTTGCCAAAAACCGTCCCGGCAGTGGTTGGTGTCCGGATGATATTATATTTATAATATTGTTTTCTCATTTCTTTGTTAAACTGTTATTATTTATCATTTCACCCCGTATTTGGACGCGTCATATACCTATACCGGTCTATACGCGTCTATATACACGTCTATGATACCAACAGTTCAGAATTTTAAAATGTTCCGATAGTTCATTTATGCTATGTAAACAGGACTCGTGATGCGCAGCATGAATATATCACACATATATCGATTACCTATCTAGTCTCTGCCTGATGAGATACGAATCTATTTTCACTTTGCCTGCATTCGCACACGACTAGCAGCCACTCTGGAAGATAATGTCCCATATAGGGCTCAAACCAACGTTTCCATCGTCGAGGTTGATCGAAGGGCGCGACTGCCGAATCTCTGGAGCCTCCCTAACCTTCATTCTTTTCCAGTGTCCTTGCATGGCCAGAGTGTTTGCAGTCATTGGGTCCAGACTTCCACTACAAGTTTCAAAATGCCTAGCAGTGGCGGATTTGTCACTTCTCGTGAATTTCATATCGGTTAAATGCTCTTTCATTCTGACATATTTCGGTCTTTCGGTTTCTCCAACGTTGCTTGAGCCGCACGAACACCTGTTTTTACTTAATACACCGCCACCCATGAGCAGGTGGCCAGGAGGGCCTCCTCCCGCGATCCCAACGACTCACGGTACCATACGGTAACACCAGAGAAAATAAAGACGCAAAGTCGCGGCACTCCCTGCTAAGAAATGGAAACAAACTTAAAGAAGCATGTAAGAAAAGCAGGCAGCAGTAAGGAATTTGTTAGTTATGTGGATATAATTAGCGGAAACAAGAGGGCGAAATAAGTCATTGCTGAAAGCAGCAGATGACACAGACCACTACATTTTAAAGTTTGTTTTCCTTTACACCCATTCCATTGTTAGTTTATACATCATTCATTCATACATTCATCCATTGTTTTAGAAGCGGGCAAGCAATTTTTGGTCAGGATCGGCATACTGTAAAAGTTCATTGCTGCAGCTTGGTGAGGCCTCCTAGCTAAGCACAGCTTGTTGCTTGTTAGCCTCATCAGCTCCAGCAACCAGGTGATGGGTGACATATTGTTTAAACAAACAAAAAAGAACTTGACTTAATAACTGGCTGTCATTTCCTATTCAAGTGAGAAAAAAAATCCTTCTGATAATTTGATTATCTACTCAGTCTGTTACTGATTATATAGTTCATGTGTTTTCACATTTGCTTTGAATGTGGATATTTTTTATCCTAAGATAAAACTTGATCCACTTGATCTGGTATACGGCCGATTTCCTCTTCTCTGGTTCTATCGGATCTTTGACGCGCACTAATCGATTTAGTAAACGATTTGAAGTATGTGCTACACGGATCCCTTTTTGTCCAAGTGTTTTGGCTATCTTTTCACTGACGCCTGGCACATAGGGAACCGCTGCTTCAGCATCCCGACTCCTGGTTGCCGCCTCCTGTTGTCATCCCGACTCCTGGTTGCCGCCTCCTGTTGTCCGTCAGCTCGGTCTTTTTATATTGGTTTCATCGCCTACAACAAAACTTTCTGGGTATCCATTATCTGTGAATATTTTCTGAATCCGATGTCTTCCTTCTCTCAGACTTGAGGCGTCGGTGCAAAGCAGTCTGGCCCTGGTTTCGAGGCACCTGATGACCCCCGCCTTGGTCTATGGAGAATGGTTTGAGCCATACTTTAGATAGACGTTTGATGTCGTCGCATTCCTGCAAACAGATGTCTTCAGCTGTCCATTCTCATTTCTCCCGGCATAGCAGGACACCCAAAAACGGAAGCCGTTGGTCCTTTAGCGTTAATTGAATGCTTGGACAAAAGCTATTCAGGTGCTGATGGAACTCATGTAGGGCGTCTTCACCATGTGGCCACAGAATGAAGGTGTCGTCCACGTAGCGTCTCCAGATGGTGGGCTTCAATGTGGAGGTGTTCAGAACGGATTCTTCTAAATATTCCATGTATGCGTTTGAAATACAACAGACAGACATATGGACTCCCATTGGAGCTCCCTCTTTCTGTTCATAGGATGCGCCCTGGCATAGAAAATATCGACATTCTAGGCATGCTAGCATCAGCTTTCGTATAGCAACTACTCCTTACTCCTCCTAACTCACTTGTGTATGCTATGTATATTTGTCTAATGTTTCCGCAAGTGGCATATTATTATTTTTTTAATAATTTTAGGCCGGGCTAGGATATTTCATAATGGTAGTGTTTGTGCTTTTATTCATCGTGAGAGAAATGTTTATTCCTTTGACATATAAACTAGGAAATATGCACCATTCATCACTGAAGAAGGCGCCGCAATGAGCGTCGAACTATTTGTTTTTCTTACAATCTTAACTAATGCACTCTTGAAAAATTCGAAAATATAACAAGTATTTGAAAACCTAAGTAAAAATATACTTTAAAGTATGACCCTCGAGTGTTACTTAAAATGATTAGGTTATTCACTTATCAAGCAAGCAGCTTCCTGGAAGGAGGCTGAGCAGCGAATGGGACTGCTTAGCAAGTGGAGAGCAAACCTGTTCGATGAACCTTTTGATCGCAATGTAAGATGGTAGCTCCTTGGGAGACACCAATAACTTTTTACTGAAGATCCAACTTCTTCCAGAACTTCTCCCCAAGATTGTGATGTAGGTATGTACCTCTCAACATCCTGCACCCGGGCCCAACATTACCAATGCCGTGAATGCAAATATCCTGAATGGCATGGACGGCGGTTTATTGACTGCATCGTATTTACGCAGTCTCACCAATGCCGTATTTACGGCATATTCCTGATACCGTGAATGCGGCGTTGGCCAGCAAATCTGGTAAGAAAAGAAGAAAAATAACGCCCGCTGCCGCTTCAGATTGGCTGAACATCTGTAGGAGGTCGGGGATGAATATTTAATGATAAAGTTACGCGAGAGATAAAAAAGTTATGATGCAGTTTTGTATGTCTTTATTTATTTATTCATGTATGTATTTATGGCCCTTCTGATTGGCTAAACATCTGTAGGAGTTCGGGAATAATATTTTAATGATTAAATTACTGCAGATAAAAAGACAAGATGTATTGTTTCGACCCAAAACCAGGAATGACCCACAAAATAAAAACACGGAAAATATATTTGGCACGTGAAAATGGTCTTTATGACAACATGAAAAGGGGCGGGAAAAATAAAAGTGAATACATAATGTCGCAACACAGGGACGTTTTATAAAATATTGGATGCCTAAGTAGAAACCAAGTAGGTAAATGCTGATTCAATGACAAAATAAGACAAACAGTGACATGAATAATAGCGACAACTGACATACCACGAATGCTACCCCGCCTAAGAGGGGAATACGCTCTCATAGAAGCGTATTGTATTTTTTAGAATGCCTGAGCTATAATAATTCTAGCTCTCATAGAAGCTGATATTGAAAGTGCAGTGAATTTCCCTTTCACCTCTCCCCTTCAGTGCGCGTAATTATCAGACCCACTCCACTGCGAGTCCTGCTGAACTCACCACGTCAGTCCTGCTGCAATCTCCCAGACCACCATTCTGTTGTACTTGCGCCTTTGGCGTGAATGGCGAAAATCTGTGTTAAATTGCTCGCGGTGGGATTCGGTATGTCTTAAATCGAAGATGTTATATTATTAGTTAACAAGTTCTTTCGACCGGTTATTTGTGAATGCTCCAGGTTGTTTTTTAAGGGTTATGAAGGAAGAAGTGGCCAGTGAAGCTTAGTTTGGGTAGGTAGGACCTCAACAATGAGGCTTAAAATCAGCATTCCTTGGATTTTGATTTTTTTAGATTTTAGTTAATTTTCCATATGTGCACAGAGCAAACATGTTCAATATGTTATACAGGTTAGCCACATCAATCAGAAAAGGACACTGTGCATATAAAGTTTGCACCAGAATGCCCACAACCTCAAATTATCACTTGGTATACAGCATTGTATCAAATAGCGTCGCCATTTGATACGACGGTCGTATCAAATGGCGACGGTTTACGGTATTTACAAGTGTAATTTATTGACCAAGTACTTGCAATCCAATTTTCTCCAGACATAAATGTATGGATATTATGGTACCGGCGTTGACAGTTCTTCACCATTATGCTAAAGACGCTATCTATACCACAGCACTTATGCACGACAATCACCTGTTGTTGGCACCTGATACCTACCTTTATGCTGGAAGGGATGAGCAAGATTCGGAACAAAAGAGTTCTGGCACAGCGAGTCTGCACGCATGTTATGACTCAGAAATTATGAGGACTGCGTGGTATGCATAAGTTGTCATGCCTTAGCGCTTGTGGTCTAGATGTTTCGACGCTTTGGAACTTAAAGGGAATAGTTCACCTTCAAATCTGCTTGACAATCGGCATATAGGGGTATACTGAACCCAAAACACCGAATCTGACATCTGTTTGTCGGAAAATGAATTGCTGCGGAAAAATAAGCATGTTTTCTCTTTTTTCCTTTATAGCCTTCATGGACTCAATATAACTTCACGCCGATGCGTGACATCACACGTATAGGTTGCTTATTTTGGAAGACAATGCACGTTACATCAATGGCTGACCTGGAACATAGGTACATTGTGCAGATTGAGATGTTATACTCTAAAAAAACGCATTGTAAACACATTTCATTATTTACTTACCTGAATTTTGTTGGTGTTCTACCAGTGTTGCACCCAACGACACAACACCTTTTTCCTGGCATCCTAATGTAGCACTCGCACTGATAATTAATTTTCGAAGTTCAATTACAACATTTAGAACATTAAGTTCGAAGTTCTGACAGACACAGGCACATGCATATATTATCAAAAACAATCACGATCGGCACGGTACAGTAGTCAATAGGTATTGATTTTGTATATATCTCCATCCATGAGAAGTTTGCAGCCGGGGTCCCTCGATTTTTATCAGCAGACGCCACTCCAATTGAAGTTGTTCACGTGCTGTTATTATAAAAGCGCTTCGACCGCCGGCTTGGAATGGAACTCAGAGAAGTTATGATAAGGTGTGTAATGAAAGGTAGTTCATGTTATCTATGAAACAAACTATACCGTGGGTACAAATTACGATACTCGGGCAGAATTTTCGGTTAACGCGTATGCGCAATGGCGGATAACGCGAATCTGTCGTCACCCGTATGCCGCCATACATCCCGACGATGATTTTGTAGTCGACTTCGAAAAAGTGGACAGAAACATTTAGTTACTGTATCGAAACTACTCAGCGTAACGATAAAATATTTTGCCACAATCCTATTTCGACAAGCTCTGCAAAACCGCTATCTCAGTTCAAATCGGGTGGTCATTTGAAATCCGGACAAAACTGACATGACTGTATTCTTACATAGTCGTGATATCAGACAATTTAAGATATGTTTCGAATGCCTGGGTAGTGGAGCATCGCCGACTGTCTGTGCTAAGCTGACAAAGCGCCATTTCGGTCAGCAGGGCGCAAGCGCTGGAGGATGTGCTGCATCATATTGACTTCTGAGATGGGAGATTTGATAGCCGAGAGAATCTCGCGGATACGCTACTGTTTGGCTGCGGCTGTCAAACCTCCTCGACACGTTTGCTGCTTTATGAGCCCCACATGACTTTCGTAGGCCATATCTGGGTACTGAATTGAGTAGGCTGTTCTCCTTGCGGATATACGGTATGTCTGTGTCTTTGGGAGGCCAGAGTCATAGTTGACTGTTACAAGGTCTGGCCAAAAATTTAACCTACGTTTGAGTATTTTTCCTCCAAAAATGGCACTACTCCTCAGTGATGATCGTTTCCAATAAAATTTACCGCCCATTTTCCCCATTTGCCAAGATCAAAATACAGCCTTGACATAGTTATCCCTTGACGTCTTGCCAACTAACGGGTGGGCAGTATGAACGGAGACAAAATTCGCGACAATACTGGCGACGAACGAGTGGACGGATATGAGTGAATCTTGGCATGCAGTGACTTTCTAGTATTGGCTTAAAGTAGGGGAAGTGGCTAAGTGCTGCTTTGTGTTTATCATTAAAATGACCCCTTTGACCGCACATGGTGTCCGTGATATGCTCGCGAAATTCGTCGACAATAATCGTATATCGGTAAATAGGCCCTCGCACGCCATTTTTCTCAGCGTAAAATTTCCCGGTTTGGCGTATATTCGATTACGGCGAGACCGAGGACCCACAGCAATGTCGACCATTGGCACAAAAGAAACAGATCGACGATAATGGCCGATGACAACTGACCCGTGTGATCCACAGGGTTGATGCGGCCATGTGATCACGCTGTGCCTGAGTAGTCTGGGCGGATAGCTCTACCAAAAATAATACTTTTGGAAGGAACAAGTCGTCGTGCCGGGCATCATCAGGACCCATATTGCCGGCAAACAGGTTCTAGCTTCCGGTATAGGCCAAAGTATAGGCCAAAGTACCTGGGGTGGCACGTACTATGAATCCTCCCCGTACTGAAGCCACCTGTGCCCCATGGAGATCCAAAGGGGGCAGATCAAACGACAGATGTTTGGAAGATGTAGGGTGGCGGGAGACCAACAACTAGTTGAAGCTGAGGATCAAGCTGGTGATCCAGGAAGTAGGCCAAGAGTCCCGCAAAGCTTTGTGGAGGGGGCCTCAACGCGCGTGCGGATGGAGGCTTATTTAGGGGTCAAATATCAGATTCAGCGAATGTGATGTGTGCACATTAAAACATAGTTACTTAATACGAATGGTTGTCTCTCTATGATGCAAACTGCTTGCGCTAGCACGAAACAAGTTTTATCCCTTTCCCCTTACCCGTTACATCCCTTTCCCCCGTCTTTGGGGCCACTTCATTTTTCAACTACGCCATTTTAGCGATGTAAAAAAGAGTGTTTCAGCTTTCTGGCCTTTAGGGATATCGGAGAACACGGTTACCGCAAATTTAATTCAACAGAAACTGCGCTTCACGTCATAACTGATCAGACGCTTCATGCTATGGACAATGGGGACATTTGTATCCTGGTATTACTGGACCTTTCCAAATGTTTTGATGTGGTCCCTCATGAAAAACTTTTGGAAAAACTGTCAGTTTACGGAATCACCACTACTTGGTTTAGAGACTATTTGGCTGATCACTCGCAGCAGGTTCAGGTGCGGTGCGCGGACGGAACGGTTGTGCTCTCCAGCACTAAAGACAACGTCATCGGTGTGTACCAGGGCGGCGCTTTGAGCTGTATCATGTACATGCTTTTCGCCAACGATCTTAGTCTGTGTGTGCCCGAGAATGTCAGCGTTGTACAGTACGCAGACGACACGCAGCTGATGGTTACCGGCAAGAAGCGTGACGTACAGCAGCTCATCGGCCGCATGGAGGACGCGCTGAACACTGCGTATCAGTGGTTCTGCCATAACGGCATGAAGCTCAACGCAAAGAAGACCCAGATGCTAGTGTTAGGAACGCCGTCGATGCTGCGCGATCTACCATCTGTAACACTAAGATTCTGCGGAAATGTCATTCCTGACTCGAAGGTGGTTACAAACCTCGGTGTA
>JARFNZ010167572.1:0-16721 GCA_031763405.1 Balanus nubilus
ATGAAGCGCACGTGATATCTTCGAATAGTACCCCTCATGGGTCATGGCTATTTTAGCCCTCTGGTTTTCCGTCCACAAAGCATGCTGACCTGTGTTTAACCCTGTTCTACCGGGGTGACCTTCCGTACCGCGTCGTTACATCACCCGGCAGTCGGCAGTCCGTGACACAGCGGACAAGGCCGTTTGTGGAGGGCGGAGAAGAGCTCCCGTGGTGACCCAGCCGGTGCCGGTGCGGGACACCGCCGCCACGGCCGCCTTTTTCGGCACTCCCCCCCCCCCCTTGCGGCGGCCTGGCACGGACGGGGCTGGGGCTGGCTGGGAAGGCAGGGCTGGGCAGGGCAGGGTGAGAGGAGGGGGCGGGGGGGACACCGTGCAACTGAATGAGCGCACCGCCCGCCGCGCAGCGCTGGGTGTCTTCAATCAGCCGGGTATCGGCAGGTCGGCTCAGCTGACCCGGGGGACCCGCTGCAGGGGAGGGACCCACTGTAGGGAGGAGGGACCCACTGCAGGGGAGGGGCCCGCTGTTGAGAGGAGGGACCCGCTGCAGGGGGAGGGACCCGCTGCAGGGGGAGGGGACCCGCTGCGGGGGGCAAGGAGCCCCACTGCAGGGGAGGGACCCGCTGCTGCTGTAGGGGGGAGGAATCCACTGCTGCTTTAGGGAGAGGAACCCGCTGCTGCTGTAGGGGGAGGGGACCCGCTGCAGGAGGAGGAGGGAGACCCGCTGCAGGGGGTCTCCCTCTCCTGCAGGGGAAGGGGACCCTCTGCATGGGGAGGAGTCCCGCTGCAGGGGAAGGGGGCTCGGCCAGCGCCGACTCCGCAGTCCTGCCGCAATCTCCGCCGGACAGGACAGCTCAGATGGATCATGTCGAGAGCTCTGTCCAGACACTGGACAGACGCCATTGATCAGCTGGAGCACCCTGCAGAGATAGTGCCGGTTTAATTGATTAAGTTTGGAATTCAGCACGGGCGTAGTCAATGGATCAGGCGGAGAGATTTGCACAGAGAACACCAGCGTTACATCGACTCTGACAGGCGTGCAGAGGTCCGAACCAGGGTGGGGACGTGATCAGAACCACAGTGGGTACGTGACGCGCCGCAGACATAATAAGTATAATGTAGTTAAAGGGTTGGACGAAAGTGATAACGTGCCAGAGCTACGTATCCCTTTTTAGATGTACTAATTTATGCATGAGAAACACGTTGATGCGCATCCTCTTAGACATAGACCTTTCGAGGTAGACCTTCATTAAAACCTTCTTTCCTAGGCTGTGACATAATATTCTGCATATTCAGCGGCTTTTATATTAACATTGCTACAGAAGTCAAACTCATCACTAAGCTTGGCATGTTGCACATCGAAGCGGTAAACGCGATTGTATTTTCCCTACAAAGTGATGTCCATAAGCATTCTGGACATGAACTTGTCTTCGAGCTTTTTAAAACGATAAATGTGTTTTCGGTCATGAAAACTGGACTTATTTCGATGCATTATTCATAGTCATATACTGAAATGGTGTATTTTAAAGACATATGGTTATCTTTCAACACGCTACTTCATTGTGTAGCTCGAAATACGAGTCTTCGCCGGTCCTGATTAACGTTTATCCGACTTTGAAGGGTTATTCTTTCCCATGAAGCATTTATGCTTTTCACAAACAATGGCAGTTCGAATCATACATAAAACATACTTAAACCATGCATCTCATTTTTCGTTTCACAAACTGTTCATACAATCAATTTACAACTGACAAGTGGCTTACTATAAAGCCGAGTCCCGAGTCATTATGCGAATCAAAGCCCAAATCTGACCGCGACACGTTCGAAGCTACTAGGTACCGCACTTCATACACTTACAATTCAGACACCTTAGGTCTCCACTTTTATGTCAGGTGAATTCATATATTCGTGGATTGATTAATTCAGTTTTGTGAGCTCGTATGCTTATGCCAGGTGCAGGTCACGTTCAGACGTTTGCACCGTTCGGCCGTGCCAAATAAGTCTCTCGCGGCGGCGCGGCCGACCCGCCCGGTCGGGGACTGCGCGCCGGTCACATATATTCCTCTCCATGACGATCGATATGCGGCGAGACGCTGATGGGGGATGAGACGGCGCCACATACGGCCGCCACCGACCACTGCCGGATTCCGCCGGGCCCAGCCGGCCGGCCGCCGAGGGGCCAGACACGGGGACCGGAGGGTCTGGCCGTCTGATGAGGGGACCAGAGAGTCCTAGCCGTCTGATGAGGAGACCAGAGAGTCCCGCCGTCTGATGAGGGGGACCAGAGAATCCCGCCGACTAATGAGGGGACCAGAAAGTCCGGCCGACTAATGAGGGGACCAGAGGGTCCGGCCGACTAATGAGGGGACCAGAGAGTCCCGCCATCTGATGAGGGGGACCAGAGAGTCCGGCTGTCTGAGGAGGGGCCAGCGAGTCCGGACGTCTGATGAGGGGACTAAATAGTCTGGCCGACCGATGGGAGGGACTAAAGAGTCTGTTGGGCGGGGCAAGAGGGCATCACTTCACCGGGACAGGAGAACTGAAACTGTCTTTCGGGAGGGAGAGACAGAAAGCTAAATATGTCTCCCGTGACATAAGGGCATTGCAGTGTTCCTCTTGTTGGCCCAAAGCCACCATGCAGTAAGCAATACATAAATAAATCAATAAATAATTCGCAAAGCAACTGAATCCAAGTGGCAAGTGGTTCTTTCAGTAGACAGTAATATATTCGGTCGATCATGGCTATAACTAAGCGTGCTCTGAGAGGGACTGAGTAGGTTAGCCGGCCCTTGTTCCCAGCAGCACACGGAGATCGTGTCGTTGGCCACTCCCTCTCATTACTGTAACGAGTCACGGCTGACACTTGTAATTATACAGACCGTTACATTACGTGTTACTCTAAGCTTCCACCGGACAGCATAATAATCACGCCTCGCGTGTCCACTCTCACGCGTATGCTCGACGGACGCGGTATGGCGTGACCTGATATCGCGTGACCTGATGTTGCGTGACCTGACGTCACGTGACATGTAATGCCTTGCTATGACGTCATGTGGCGTGACACTGCGTGACTATTAACCCAGGCGTTGCTGGGGCTATTCCTTTTTTTGATGATGACCAGAACGCGAAGCGACAAGAACTTTGAACTTGGGTACCTTTACCTGAATACCTTCGCCATATTTTCATAGTCTGAATGTATTCCAACGTCAGGTCGGGTGACAGTGACATGGGTCAGAGGTGTCTAGGATGTTCACTGTCGAGCGTCTGTCGGGTTTTGAAGGCAATGTTTCTCTCTGGGTCCCATCTCGACAGCACCCCATACCATCCGACTCCACCGTGACCGGCCGATCAGTGAAACAACACGACGGAAGCCACTCGCGGCAGCCCACGCCGTCTGGCTCTGATGCGCGACACGACCCGCAGCCGTGCTGGCTCCTGTGGCGATCTGCAGTGACCGCAATACTGTGCGAATCAGCTACGGTCTGTCAAGTTCAGCGCTCGCCGGCTGTGACCGTCAGCCCAGTCTGGGACCGGCGTTCTGTGACTGAGATGACCGCGGTGTCGCCGCGTTCCCGTCCCGTGACGACACGACACCCATTGTGGGATGTCTGGCGGCCTGCCGGCGGTGTCGGCCGCCGAGCTGGCTCAGTATCGGACAGTGACGGACCGACACCATTGCCGGCCGATGTACCCCGGACAGCGCCCGACCTGTAACGCCGCTCCATAGATCCATCAGGGCTCACCGCTGTCGACAGATTCATCTGCTCACCGATGGTCCACCCGCAGATCGAGCGCGTGATGCACGCACCTGACAGATGCGTACGCCCGTCTCTGCTCCGTACATGGTGCGACGGAGACGTCTCCCGGTGCAGACGGAGACGTCTCCAGTTACAGACGGAGACGTCTCCAGTTACAGACGGAGACGTCTCCAGTTACGGACGGAGACGTCACCAGTTACAGACGGAGACGTCTTCAGTTACAGACGGAGACGTCTCCAGTTACAGACGGAGACGTCTCCAGTTACAGACGTAGACGTCTCCAGTTACAGACGGAGACGTCTTCAGTTACAGACGGAGACGTCTCCCGGTGCAGACGGAGACGTCTCCAGCTACAGACGGAGACGTCTCCAGCTACAGACGGAGACGTCTCCAGTTACAGACGGAGACGTCTCAGTTACAGACGGAGACGTCTCCAGTTACAGACGGATACGTCTCCCGGTGTAGGGCAGCCAGTGATTCTGACGGCACACGTCAGCCGCCGGACCGCTACACCTTGCTGTACCGACACGGCGTTATCACAGCACGCAGCATAACCAGACGGCGACACGCCCGGCCTTGGCAGCCGAGGGTGTCGACAACTCGGGTCCTATCTGACCGGTTCGCTCGACTTAACTGTAAATGTGAGATTACAGGAAACAGGTCGGCTGTCGAGACAACGCACTCGTAACTGATTTCCGCCCGTAGGCCTTGGCTCAGAAAACTAGCAGTTTGTCTTCAATAAATCAATCGCGGGAAATAGATACAGTCGGCTAGGCAGGATCATGCGAAACATGTCGCCTGACTTTCAGCCCGTCACGGACGAGACATTTTCCCGCCTTTCCTGTCAGTTGCTGACATGAAATGACATAAATAACTGCTCCAACCCTGAAACCACCATCATTGGTCATGTGACAGAAAAAACACGGTACCGGCATTTGTAAATTTCCGGAATTAAACGATTGGAACATTGAACTTAATCAGTCATTCAAGCTGTGAAAGGACCATGTGAAAACCATTGCAAAAACGTAACGATCACCATGAATCGAAGATCTGAAAAATCTCATGTTTCATTCAAGTCTGCGAACTCCCATTTACGGATCACCTGCTGCAGGTTTCACACCTGGGTAGCTGATACCGGTGCGGTTTCTGCGTCAGTCGTGGGTGAGGCCTGCCGATCCCGGATCACCGTCCGTCCGACCGAGGGGGGAGGGGGGGGGGGGGGTACCCGTTCCGTGGGAAGCCGTGACGGCGGCGTGCAGCACCGGCCACCGTGAGAGTACAGCACCGGTCACCGTGAGAGACACGGTGGCCGGGGCTGCCGTGTGAGACAGGGACAGGACCGTTCATGGCCACCGGTCACCAACACTCTCTCCCCTGCACGGAGACACCGTCCACCGACTCCCGGACATAGCCGACGGTCAGACCAGACATGAGACCAGTGGTTGAGATTAATTGCTGTCACGGCTGTGTAAGGCGTAGCTGGACAGAACACTCTCCAGCACTTCTGCCGATCCACTCACTTTGCGACTGGAGGTCCACTAAGCCGGACTGAATTACGAGGTGTGACAGGCTCCGCGCTCGAACTAGACGTCAGCAGGCCAGCCCAGTCCGAACCAGACCGAGTCACCGAACCATACCAGACACGGACACGTGACACGCCATATCCGTGCGTGTATCATCGCTCACGTGCACGGAGTCGGATGACATAGAACGCACCTCCGGCGCGACTCCCAGCACCGTACCGGACTATCGCGGCGTCATCGTGCGTATGACAGTGGCTGCGCCGCCGCACTGACGTCAGAATGAGACATGGTGCTGCAGTGACGCAATGACGATGGAGCTGGAGAGATGCAGCAGTGACGATGGTGAAGGCATGGTGCTACAGTGACGCTCCAGTGAAGGTGGAGCCGGCCTGGTGCTGCAGGGACGCTCCAGTGACGGGGGAGCTGGGCCCCGCCACTCTAGTGCACGTGCTGGTGACGCGAGGCACGCGCGGCCGGGCGGTGCCTTTGTTCTCGAAGTGGCTGGCGGCCTCGCTGCGCCGCTCCTCTGATGATGTGATGGTGCCAGGCGCGTGCTCTGCTTCTTTGAGAGGCCCGCTGCTGAATGGGGACGGGGTTGGAGCTTCTGGTCGACTGGTATTTGATCAATGACTTTGCTTCTGTATATATTTGGAGAAAATCGCAAATTTATGTGTACCTGATGGTATTTGTAAAGCGGGATGAGCATCACATATATGTCAGCATTATTTCATTGTATATCATATTGATTGATGAACTTCAGCCGTTTCGGTTACTTTCGTTTCAAGGCTGTGCACAACTAGCAATGAATGTTTTCGGATTTAATAGGGCCGACGGCAGCCACCCTCCTCTATTTCCATGTCTTCGTCTTTCATCACTTCACATGATCAATGCCCACGTGCTTCACATCATCATGCCACCTGAACTCCATTACTTCCTGGAGGCGGGATACCGATCTAGCTTTGGCCTCTTTCGGGGTCGGTCAGATGCTGCTATGCGACCTATGACCGGCGAAAAGGAACGTTTCAAAGCAGTCACAAGTGACGCCCGCGCAGGGAAAAGGCATAGCCACATCTTAACAACGTTTACGTCCATAACGAAATGAGTAAATTGTCCAGGCGATGGTGCAAAAGCAAACGCTTAACTTTGGGCACCATCGCCTGGTAAGATACAAACAAAATACTGGTGGTTCAGAACGGAGCCGGTGGAGCGCGCAGGGAAAAGGCATGGCCACATCTTAACAACGTTGACTTATGTCCATAATGAAATGAGTAAATTGTCCAGGCGATGGTGCAAAAGCGAACGCTTAACTTTGGGCACCATTGACTGGTAAGATACAAACAAAATACTAGTGGTTCAGAACAGAGCCGGTGGGAGGACGGGGTCGGTTGTTGGCGAGAGTGAAACGATGGGCTGGTGCAGATCCGTAGGTTTGACATTTACTGGTCTCGAAGTACTCGCTAATAATTTTTGAAAAGCAGCCTCTTTCTTCTATCTTCTATCTACATCTAATCTTCTTATATTCCGCCTATCATTCCAGTTGACGACTATGCTTTGTCGCATCAGTCACACCACATGTCTCGCTAAAATGAGCATCCTTCTCCAATGAGGGATGTGCTAGAATTAAGAAAGCTTCATGCATTAAAATTGTTACATTTATAACTAACTACCTTCCAATTTTTACCTGCAATTTTCAATTACCGGCTGTTCAATACATTCTCTCGTAACAGTTGATATTGACTGATTAATTTGGAACATTACTGTGGCTGAGTGGAGGCCCATCGAAATGTCATTAAAGTCCGCATACAAGAGACCGCATCACGCTCACGGCTCAAGGACAACCCGGCGTGTGGCCCCTGCAGAAATAACACTGACCTCACTAGCGGGCCGGATTGTCATGGAGTTCTACGAACCCCACATTATTGTGTTAGCATCCAGCTACAAGCAAAATGCTCTGCCATCGGTGTAGGGAGCCCATCGCCCTTGTTCCGCCGCCTGGAACCGCGCCCGGAACACGCCATTGAACACCACTTCGTGAATTATCGCAAGTATCAATATGCGCATGCATATTAAACGGACGGGCCGCCGACTGATGTTGCTGCAACACCAGACCAGCACGTCGATCGTCTTCCGATACCACCGCCCCCCCCCCCCCGCCCCCGGACGGACGTCGAACTTTCAACCGCCCCGCCGAATATTGATGCCAGTTTCCGGGTGACCTCTGCGTAGGTGACGGACGCTCCGACCTGACCTATACACCGCAGCTGGCGGTGTCGGCGCCGCGGACGCGGACGCGCGGGTCGCCGGACGTGCGGGGGACGACGCGCTGGTGGTCTTATCTGGCCGGCAGCTGCCAATGTTGGTCCTGCCGAACAGGGCCGGTACCACACCTGTCGAGTGTGTCGATCCAGAGGCGGGCTATCAGCGGCGTATCGGAGTCGGTCGGTGCCCATGCCTCACCGGGGATAACTGAGACCACGGCGTCAACACACCGGGAAGCGGTCCATCGGCGGGTTTGATGCAGCCTATTTGGACCGTCTGCAGAGGTCGGAGGCCGGGATGGCCGCCGGTGCGGTGCCGGACGATGTCCCTTGTGTCTGGACAGGAGACGCGGGGTGCGGCCGGCCGGCCCTGCCAGCAGAGATTGGGCTCGACAGCCACCGCCGCTGGCCTGGGCCGCGCCTCTGCCTGACCTCCCCCGGCAGCCGTCGGCGGCTCTGCGGAACTCGTCACCGGCCTGATGACGTCGCCAGGCCCTGTTTACGTGAGGCATTGGTGGTGACGACGGTGTTGATGACGCTGATGACGTTGGTGATGGCGTTGATGACGTTGGTGATGACGTTGGCGACGTTGATAATGACAGTAGCGGTCTGCTGCCGCTCCGACGAGCTAGGACGTTTTCTACCGGTTGGTGCATGGAACGAGCCGTAGCATTCGAGTCCCTGTACAGCGAACATTTTTCAAACAATAATTAGCTTGAAGAAATCACACTTGGCCTCTATTAGCGTCCTGACAGATGTTTTGCCTTGGGTTAACTGTGAGCCCTTTCAATAATAACTGTCCCTTATTACGTGAGTGGTTTGGAGTCAGGCCAGACATGCAAGCTGGTTCCATGCAAGACAATGTCATGTTTGTTTAGCTAGTCTGACCTCTCTTTATGCCTTTCACTTTCCAATTAAATACGATGAGTTGAGTTTCGTGTTGTCTCTATTTTACCACCTGTCGCCCCGTCTTTTCATGCTCTTGGCCCGTCCCCCGTCACCTCTCTCCCCCCCCCCCTCCCCGTCACCCCTCCCCTCCCTCCCGCCGTCCCGTCACTCCCGTTCCTGCCTCGAGTGGCGCCGACCGCCTTTCATGCTGACCTGAAGCCGTCGGCCTTGACCTCTCCATTCTGGGGTCGGACAGAGGCGACAATCCTGTCACATAGGCGGCCATCAGATGCCGGCGACTGGTGTGGCTCCCCGGGGCTGCCTTCCATCCGGCCCGTGGCTGGCCCGTCCCGGCGGCGGCGGCGGCGGCGGCGGCGGCGGCGGCGGTGAGCGTCTGAATGGCGAGGGGCCCCGGAGGAGGCCGTGTCGTGTGGCTCTCGGGCCTGTGTTTGGGGCGCCCGGAGGTCACCGGGTCACCGGTGGCCGGGGACAGATGGTGGTGGTGTCGGCCGGCCCCCGCCGAGGACAATGCCGGGTCAGCTGATGGCGGAGACCAAACAACAGAAACAGAGAGCGGTGTGTCCTTTTAGGATCGAGGGAAAGACGATGGTTTGAGAAATCTTGAGTACGAAATAGTACAAGTGGAGATAGAGGTGGTGGCTTGACAAGGATACAACGATAAAGAGGGATCTCAGGGACGAAACCAGTTTGTATGAATGAAACGGTCGGATTGCGATGGGGTTGATAGGGCACGGAGGAAGAAGGGAACACAGTACACACTGGCTGGAACGACGGTAAAAAAGAATAATGAGGCCATCTGAGATAATCTAAGCTACACCAGGGAGGCTGGCATGAAACTAGAGCCGGTGCAGCGAGCACAACGGATTTGGTGACACATCGGCAGTTCGAGACGAAACAATTCGAGCTACAGCAGCACGTCAGACAGTCTGGCGGCTAGTTTTACCACTGACCTTCAGTATCGGCAGGGTTAGATCAGCAAAGTCCTGGAGCAGGGCTCAGTCGGTGCTTGGTTAGTCATTGGTCAAACAGGGACGGGGACATTAAATACAATGGTTTAGTCAACCATGTCGCCCATAAAGCGTCACAAGAGCCACAAGGCTATAGTAACCACACAGAAGACAGAACTGGACACCTTTGTCGTGCCTGGTGGCATGTGTGGCTACTGACTGGCTGGACTGGTGTGTGGCAGTCAAAAGTAAATCAAATGCGGCAAATATGAACGTTTGATCCCATTATTTCACACATGTGAGTGTCACTCCACGCAGTTGCATGCTAAAATAAAAGTTGATTTTATATTTTTTGAATATATGAAGTGTTCCGGCACTATATAACATCGTTTGCTGATTAGTGATGTTCATTGCTCACGAGTTTTTTTTACATGCTTTGTAATGTCGCGACGTTCATTACGGACATGCTTATCAAAGCTGTCATCAGTTGGATGCACTAGCCGCACATCTATCTCCACTCTAAGTGGTGGGCGGATCGAACGTCTGACGGCAAGATAATTTGCTTTCCAACCACAAGGCACTTCCAGATACGGTTCCAGCTCACCTTTGACCTTTGTTCACCTTACATTTCTGCCCGACTCGAGATAAATCGACCGTCTTGGCATACCTTTTACCCACCATTGTCCCCTCCCGCCGCCGCAGCAAATGTCTTCCCACTGCATCAGCCTGTTTTTGCGTTCCGATCTAATGCACTCGTTTAAGCTTCCTCTGGTAAACAGAGGCGTCCCAGTCACGTGACCCGCGCAGCATCACGTACTGTTTACGGACTGAAGCAGCTCCGTCTCAGTCTCTGATGTGTATCTGTGACCCCGGTCCATTCGCACTCTTTGTTATCGGTGAGGTGTTTGATCTGTGAACATGTTCCAGCCCCACAATGTTTCAGGCCCACTTAGTTCCCAGTTGTCACTTAACACCATCTATCGCAAAGATATTTCAGGGTGTGTTATATTTTGGTCAAGGTGTTTCCATGGGATTGTGTAATTATCCATGTGGTCGGTTGTATGTAGTAGACTGTTAGATATCAACAACATTCCACGGCGTTGAGAGTTAATTACTGGATCTTTTGTTAGCATTGTCTCATATGAATTGTCTGTGAACCGTACATCTATCAGTGATATCCAGCAGCTCGTTGATGATGAGGATTGTTGATTATGGGCGCACCGGCTGCGGAGGTTATATCGCTGCCCTCAGCGCGTTTCATGTTGCCATGACCCATACTACATCCCGCAGCTTGCTTGCTGTCTGTTGCCGACGACCGATGGTCTCCAGTGACATCTCACAATCCAAGTTCTATCAGTAACTTCTTCTCGACGCACCATGGCAAATCCCACAGCCTGTTCTCTGTTGTCGGCAGGTGTGAGCTGTTGAGGGACGCGGGCGGCGCTCCCGTGGCGTCGCTCCGGCGGCGGCGGCACTCGGCGGCGGGCTAGCGAGGCGATGGCGGCGGTGTCCCGTCAGCGTCCCGACTCGCTGGCCTACTCTGCTCCGTGTGAGGAGGTGGTCGGCCCTCACCGGCGGCTGCCCGGCTCTCTGACCGGCTCCCTGACCCCGCCGCCGACCGACACCCGACTCCCTCCGGACGGACACGAGTTCCCGCCCGAGTTCCGTGACAGTGAGCAGCTCCTGTCACCCGCTGAGTGCGGGGGCCACGCGGGGAGGATCGAACTTAGTGTGGATTACGTTGGGGAGTCGCAGTCCAGAACCATGCTGCTCGACGAGCCGGGGTTGTTCTTCGCGGCGGAGCCGCAGAAGAAAGGTTGTCAGAGGTCAGAATCTATGGTAGATAGAGATGGCGGAGGTCTTGGGGACTTCCGTAACAGGCACATGGGAGAGAATGATCTGAGGAAGTCGAAGAGCGGGACGAGTGTGCGCGACAGAATCGCTCTGTTCTCGAGTCCGTCCAAGGAGAGCCTCTCGGGCTCAAGGACTCGCCTGACATCCCACAGCGGCTGTGACAGGGAGACGACTCTGGAAAACACCAGGTCGGGCCAGGGCAGGGGTCAGGGTCGGTCCAAGTCGGACCTGAAGCTGACAGGGAACGAGACGCAACGCTGCCGCTCACGCGACGATGTCGTCCGTCGCAAGAAGATCTCAGACCCCTCTGGGGACAAGTACGGCAGCCTGACGCGTTCGCGGGGGAAATCTGGGGACACGTCGTCATCTGGCACGGACTCCTCGTCCTGCTCCTCGCGCTGCTCCCTGCCCGTGCCTCCGTCGCACTCGCGGGACTCCTCCACGGGACGCTCAGAGTCCTCCGGGGATGAGTGCAGCAGCCCCCTCTCAGAGCGGTCTCAGAGTCTCTTCGACCTGGGCCACGCTGAGAAAAGACATAGCTACGCCGGCATGCAGAGTAAGGCGTACGGACACCACAGCCCGTCCACAGAGCTTCCTAGAAAGACATCTCTTAACTCCATTATGGAGGAGAGAAAGAAGAGCTTCTCAAAGCTCCGCGGCTTGATCATTCCCAGTAAAGTAGATGTCACAAAGAAGGGTCCAGCCGACATGCCGGCCATAAAGAGCAAGGACTTGCGCGTTTTAGCCAAGCCCACTGCTCGTCTACTGAGCCCGGTGGCCTCCCCGGCTCCGAATCGCTCCCGCCTCTCGACCCCAGAGAGACTGGAGCTTCCGGAACCGCGCCACCTCACCTCCCCGCCCTGGAAGGGCGATGCCTGCTCCACTCTCCCAGCCTACTCCCCGGCGTTCAAGCGCAAGAACGTTTCCGTGTACTCGTCTCCGTGCTCTGCGTTCCGTTCCGTCTCCTCCTCGTCTCGTCTGGGCGGCTCGTCGATCGAGCTGTCCCGAGCATCACCCCACGACGCCTCCTCGCGCCGACAGGAGGCTCGCGGCGGCGCCCGCCCCGGCCTGCAGCGGGCTATGCCGACTAAGGAGCCCCTGCAGCGCAGCAGCTCTCTCAACTCCCGATCGCCGGCCGGCGCCGGGGACAGCCGACGCCGCATCTCGGACGACGTGGGTCCACTGGAGGGTCACCGACTGCCGCCGCGCCTTCAGCCGACCGACAGCGACACGGACGTGGGCAGCTCGACGCTGACGCTGGTCGGGGAGTCGCTGGAGGAGGCGGTGACGGCGCGAGGACCGCGCAGCCGCGCCGGCAGCCTCGACTTCGACCACCGCGCCAGCACGTGCACCCTGCACGCCTCCTCGCCGGTGAAGGAGATCGACGTGGAGGAGGCGGCGAGGGCGGCGGCCGGCGAGCCGACGCGCAGCCGGTCGCCGCCGCTGAGGACGTCAGGGCCGCCGCCGCAGCAGGAGAGGACGGAGAGGATCAGCGGTTCACCGCCCAAGATCCAGGAAGATGCCGCTTGGCGCAAGTTCGCGTCACCAACCGACTCAACTGTCCCCGGGCCGAGCGCCGGCGAGTCGCGGGACCTGTCCAAGTTGCGGCAGTCGAACAAAGCGAATGTGAAGTCTCTGAAGGAGCGTTGGCAGATGATGAGTGACAGCAGCGACAGCTCAGTTTCTGTCAGCCGGTCCCCGAGTCTCCGCTCTGAAAGGCCAGAGGTGAATATTCGAGAGTCAGTCTCTCGCGAGTCAGTCTCCCGCGAGTCAGTTTCTCGCGAGTCAGTCTCCCGTGAGTCGGCCTCTCGAGAGTCAGTATCTCGTGAGAGTGCTTTTTGCGAGACGGTTTCGCGTGATTCTGCTTCTCGCGATTCAGTATCTCACGAAACAGTGACCCGGGAGTCAATTTCTCAAGAATCGGGCTTTCACGAATCCGTTTTTCACGAGTCCAGCTCACATGAGACGATCTCTGCCCCGAAGACCGTGCCCGCTGAGCGGCCTCCGTCACCTGTGCCCACCAAGGACACACAGACCAGTGTAAGGGAGGTGGTCGATCGCAACTGGCCGAGCATCGAGAGTGAACGTGCCGACATTGACCGGAAGCTGAGCACGCCCAGCTACGGCGGCATCACGCCGACGCGACTGCGGGACCGGCGGGGTCGCGTGCCGTCCCGGCCGCAGAGCTGGGTGGAGAGCGAGCGTGAGCTGCGCGTGCTGGAGACGGCCAGCGGCCTGCTGTCGGCTGGCGGCGCCATCAGCACCTCCTCCAGTCAGGAGAACATTATGGACTCGCTCGACTGCGGCAAGTCGCCCAGCGGCTCCACCAGCAGTCTCCTGGAGATGCTGACCGCCAACCTGAAGCGGACGGCCCGCTCGCGACACGTGCTGAGCGTCAGTGACCTGCGGCGCGCCTTCGAGCGCTCCGACGGCCGCACGTGCCACTTGCGGATGTCCTCGATGGACTCGACCGGCAGCGAGGACTGTGTCGGGGTGGCCGCGGTGGCCGGCTCCTCCGCGCGGGACCACTACGGCAGCATCACGTCCCTGGCCTCGTCCACCAGCCTCATCTCACCTCACGTGAGTACCAGAAAATGTCAAATGTCCAAAAATCATATGCCCATTGATTCCTTCGTTCTTTTGCAAAGTGAAATAGTGCACGGTACAGGCACCCTGTTCCGTTTTACATTACGGCGTTGAAAATAACATGTGATCCGCCACGTGTACGATGAACACGCATCCCATTCCGAATGGTACTGAAATTTATGTTCACATTTGTCTATCAGGCCGACACAATTTAACCCGTGCGGCGCTGGAGTCTGCAGCCACCTTCCGTTGGCTGGGGGGTTTCGCCCCCCCCCCCTCGCTAACATCCAAACTAACAGTCTGATCGGGACGCGTAAGGCGGTGATCGGAAGGTCTCAACGAGACAAATCTAAGGCATGCTTTAAATTATCTTTCCAAGGTCAGAGGTCAGGTCAAGGTCAGGTCAAATGCAAAGCAAAATCACGTATTTTCGCATTTAGGCTACAGAGACTAGACTATTGACAGCAGTGTGCCCAAACTCGAATAAAACACCTCCAAATATAAGGGAAAGTAATGCTAGAGTATGATTCCATAGTAAGTACAGGTAAAGGTCAAACTTAGGTCACCAAAAGTCACTATATGTACGAGTTATGTGAATGCCGTGTGACATTTTTTATGAGTTATTTCGGCCATAGAATTCGACGGTTACGTCCATTTTGCTATTTGACCTAAATTTCAGGTCAAGGTCAGACAAAAAGGTCAAGTTTTGAATTTCATAATTTGTAGTAAAAGACTCGACTGCGGCAAGTCGCCCAGCGGCTCCTCCAGCAGTCTCCTGAAGGTTATCATCCAGTTTCGTGTCAGGAACCCATTGGTGCCATTTGTTTTTTGGGTATGAGGTCTGGAAGTGCCAAAAAACGCAATTAAAAAAATGACGTCAATACACTGTATACACATTAGTCATCTGGGGGTTTAAAATAGAGCTATTAATTTGGGAATTGACATGTTATTATTCATAGTCGGTTCTCTGACATATATTCCGTTTTGTGAAATTAAAAAAAATGTGCCCCTTTGAACTGGATTTTAGTTTTTTCTAATTTTTGCGGGTCAAAAAAACAAAAAATTCCCAAATGCGAGGTAACCATTTTGTAGACAATGTCTCTTCCTCGCTTTTACCACTTTTCGTTTGCAGTTTGCTTAACAATTTGATGTTTTATGACCGTTCAAACATTCGGCGATTTTAGACCGAAAATTTATTGACATGACGTCACTTTAAACAATACTTTCTCAAAAAAGTTATCGGTCGAATTTCTCGAGTTTCGCGTTGATATGTTGTTCTGTTTTTGAGTTATTAGGTAAGTTCGCTAAGGGGTAGGGGCGAAAAACGCGGGGGGAGGGCGAAAAACGCATCCCCCCCCCCCCAATGGTGAGTTAATAACAGCATTACAGTATTTCCATGGCCCTGTTTGGCGTTGCTGTCTTCGATCGACGACATTCTTCTCTGTTATGTCCAGTTGAGATATCGGACAATTCTTTCCGCTATATATGTGCGCACTATATTACAGATCATGTCATCAAACGATATGTCAGCAGTCAAAGTGTAATGTCCAATCCTTGTACAGGCTATTTTAAACACTCATGATAAGCTTGTATTCCATTAGGCCAGGCATGCATAGCATAACCATCACCGGGCGAATGGTATTAGACCGGTATGTCGTGTTTGTGTCTTTTCACGGCACTTTGATTGGTGATGAAATTCAGATTACACCGCATTAAAGGCGCCGCGGACGAAATATATTCCATTCGTTAGACACTACGCGACCATTTCGTTAATAAGTTAATAAATCTCTCCATATCTCTCGATAACGAAGCAGGCCGACATCCGAGAAGCCATGATGCAACCAGCGCCGTGCCGGCTATTACTTATCATGCTAATTCCTCTTTCGTGAAGGGCTAAATCCAGCCAGCTGGTTGGCGCAGCGGTTCGGAATCAAACTTGAGCTCCGCGCCGCACGTAAGTGGCCTGTGCTCGGTCGTGCACCGGTTCTATCCCTCAGCGGGTGTGAGGAGCGCCGGGCCGCTGGAGGGTGCCGACGTGTCGCTGATGCGTCCCCATCCCTCAGCGGGTGTGCGGAGCGCCAGGGCTGCTGGTAGGGTGCCGACATGTTGCTGATGCCGTCCTGTCCGGTACGTGACTGTCGCTGTCAGCCGGGTGTGAGTGATGGGACAGCCGGCCGTCCGGTAAGGCCGCGCAGCACTCCCGACAGGGCCCGGCGACCCTCGGCTGGCTGACGGCAGGCACCCGGAGCGGAGTGGTCGGTGTCGGCTCCTCTCGGCTGGCGTGACACATCGCCTCGTGAGGACGGGGCCCGGAGAGAACGGCGCTAACTGGACACGGTGGGGTACTTAAGCTGGCCTGTTGGATAATCGGATTGACATGACCAGGAGCACCAGCTTCGTTAGCTGACCAGCGATGGGAGCTAAATTTAGCATAATTATCTCGTCATCTGCCATTCAGGCAGGAACGTCTTTGCAGCAAATCGTGTGAATCTGCTGTGCAGTGTGCAGTAGATCTTCAGTTATGGTGAGGCATAAATCTGGCTTTCAGGTGGACCAATTCCTTTTCACAGACATTCATGTCAGTTTTTTTCGCCGGTATATGTATATAGTATGCTAAATGACGCAATTTATTTATAGTATGTAAAATGACAGGTCAGTTAATTAAACATTATAAGCTAAGGCTGCTTTGTGCCAATCTTTTACAAGTTTGAAGCCCCAAATATTCATTCAGGGAGACAGACCTTTGCATATGGACTAAACAACCTTTAAAACCAGCAAATATATGGTTTACGTGAGTGCTTATGGTACTGGGTAGTCTGTCTATTGAGTCGCGTGCACTCGGACGTATCACAAGTTTGTGGCTTTTTTATGTAACAAAAAGAATGTGTG
>JARFNZ010167683.1:8587-26215 GCA_031763405.1 Balanus nubilus
TTATTTCTCCAACGGAGAGAGGTCCTCGACAATGGGTCAGGACGGCGTCCGTCTTTTGGACCGGCTCTCCTCAGTGGGTTTCAGCCAACGCAGTCGTCTCCCTCTGATGTGAACGACTCAGCCGGAGTGCCGGAGTTTTCAGGCTTCTGAAGTCCCGTGGGATAGTGTTAGAAACGTTATCTCAGGTGTAAAAGCGAAGACTTCGTTTGTGGAATTGTTAATGAGTCGCCTTTTGTATGGCCGTGCTGCCATGTTGTAGTGTATGCTTTCTAATGTTCTACGTATTTTATATTTGTTCATTTTTTTACCTCGACCATTTGTTGTTTATGAACATTCGTTGATATGTCTAGATAATTCAATAATTCTACTCTCACGCACAGACACAGTGGGTACAAATTTTCGTGTATTTGTAAACAAACTCATGAGGTACAGATATTAAGCGTAAGTTGCATCCATCCAACAAGGTTGCCTGACATCAATTCATCTGGACACCGGATACTAGCAAAACATGGCAGAGATAAGCAGGGGCTGAACCACGTGAAACGAATCACTCACAACACTCCTAAAATATAGATATATTTATACCATCATTAACACGAGCGCTATGTTAAATCCTACACCAGTGCGCCAGGTGTCGTCCTAACATCAGTAACAAACAAAACACTGCTGACACCGGTCTAGCCCCTCATCTGCTCCGCCCAGCGCCGGGGAGGGGGCGGCATGTTACCCGCCCCGCCCCGCCCAGCGCCGGGAAGGGGCCGCTGGCCGCCCCGCCCTGTCGTCTGCCTTACCGTGGCAGTGCTCCGTCGGCATGAGGCCGCGCCTGGCCGTCCCCGTCCCTGTCCCCGACCGGCGGCAGGCCAGGGGCACCCGGTGACCTGACCTGACCTGGTGACCTGATCTGTCCCGGCCCGGTCACCAGCGCACCGCCGGCCGCCGGCCCACTGTACCTGAGATAAAACACTACCTTCCTGATTCCGGAGCCTGGCGCCTCTTCCATCTCATACGACCACCCCTCCCCCTCCCCGAGCCCCCGCCCCCCACACGACCCTCGAGCGCGCGACACGGACTATCTAGCGCCAGCTGACCGCCTCAGGCGCCGACCTGACCTGACCTGACCCGACCTGCCCTACTCTGCACCGCTGTCACAACCGAAGTCGATTCGACAGCAACATGTGAGAGGCAGTTAGGTCAACGATCTCTGCGCGTCCTAGTGGGCGGGCAATCTTCGTGGCCGGGGATTGGTCGGCGCTCGGGCGTCAGCTGACTTTGTACTCGTGGCTTCCAACGGAGCGCTCTGGCCGCTCGCGTCGGATCATTCGATGCATGACGTAGTGTATCACATATGTACATATCGACTAACAGCGGATGACTACACGGCCTAGGCCGCGGAAGGGAGGGCCGCCGAAACCCTACCAAGGTACGAGAAAGGACCGTGCAGAGGTACGAAAAAATGACAATCAATCGCTACAAAATCGTATGGACAGTGAAATTTATGCCATGGAACAGCACACTCGCTGATATTTTCCTCAAAGACTTTCACACACCACAGTCGTAAATGCCTTCGAGGGATTATCATGTGCCAGCTACTATGGCATAAACTCATGGGCCTCTAACATTTTGTAACGAATGCTGGTCACTTTTGGCAGTCTCTGATACCGTGAAACTCACCAGCTGCCTCTGAATCGACCTTGGCGAATCTAGGCCCAAAACCGAACATAATGTTACCGATACCAGAACGTAAACTGTAACTAACGCACCACTACACAGCTCGGGCAGTACCTTGGCCATACATAGAAACCAGTTTCTCCCTGTGATCTTTTCTCAGTGGACGACTAGACGGTGGCAGTCGAGGCGACTCGAGGCGCTGGCGAGTTCCACGCACGGCCGTGTGCGCAGCCGTGACGTCACCGTGGCAGCAGCCGTGACGTCACGGCGGCCGACAGTAGGTCAGCCGGTCTAGAAGTGCACTTCTCGCACGTCGGTGGGCGTCTCGGCGGTGTGGTATTCCCCCGACAGCTCGGAGGCGGGGTCGGCCGCGGCCGCAGTCCGGGTCGCCTGTTCGGCCGTGAATTCGCGGATCATCTCCTCAATCTGATCCAGACAGCCGCGCAGCAGGTCCTGAGGAAACAGAGGCACAGCATCGTCAAGAGGAGCTGACGGGGACAGGTCGCCGTCAGAATTCTAGCGGTTTGAACTACTTCTGATGCAGTACACTAGGGTAAGGAAAATGTCACAATGGGATCGGTCCAAGTTTAAATCGCCTTTAGTTTGGTCTTCGCGCTAAATGCATGACATTCTTAGTTAAAATAGTTATTCTTTGAAGCGGTGGCGGCACCGTGCCAAGCGGGCGATGTGAGAGACGAAAAACGAGAAAGGAAGGAAAAAATAAAAGGATTAAACGTCCAACAATTCTGTGGTCTCTCACTGTCGCCAAAGTCAGCAGCGGCAGCCTTTAATGCTTATGCTAAATCAGTCATCCACAAAATATCGCGAAGCATTACAACCATGACCCATGGAAAAGTTAAGCCAGATATGGTGGGCGGCACGAGGGGCTCCGGTGTGATCGCATCATCCTCGGCGTGTTCCATCACGCGATACTGGGCCCACTCGCCGCGCCAGCCAACAGGTGGAATGAATGCCAGATCTCCCCTCCCCCCTGCTTATGGACAACAGTTACGGTGGATAAACCTCCTCCGCGCGTCCGCCAGAGACTGGAGCTCGTCATTGAATCGGGCAGTCCATCTGAACCGAAACCAGCCGACCACGGTGCCGCGACGTCGCCTGAACGCCGGCCCGGTCGCCGGCAGAGGACGGCCTGCTGTGACAGCCATAGCGCCGGGACAGTCGCGCCCACAGCATTTAAAGTTCGTGGGAACGCCAGGGGCCGGTGCCAGGGGAGCCGTCTGGCCGTCGGGGTGAACGTCTCTCCCGAAGGCCAGCTCCATCGTACCCACCAGAAAGGACTCGGCCGACTCTTCCTCCCACTTTGTTTTCGGCGGTCGGAATCTTCACGCGCGTTAACGCCCGTGAAAGGGTGCCACTGACTCGAATTAGGTGCCCATTGAACCTGGCCGATGTGACGGTGGGAGACACCTCCACCACCCCTAAGAGCCGGGCAAGGTCACAGGACCTGGGTGATGTACCCCTCGACCCCGCCGCACCCCATTCCGTCGGAGATGAGCCCGCGGCGGGGCGCGGACACGGTCATCTCGGGCGCCCTGTCAGAGCCTCTCGCCTGCCACGGACCCAGTACAGAGCCGTTCATGGCGGTATTGCGCGGCCTTGGCTGCAGGATCAGCGGCCATTTTGCCGGCCGGCTGGACTGGCGCAGGACCGATCCTGTTTCAGTGTTGCTGACAGAACACCGCTGTTTTCTGGCGGAAACCCATACATTTCTCAACAGAAACAGCCTCAGTAGTGCTGGTGATACTGGCGAATGAAGTATTGGAGCCATTCGCCCTATAAGTGCATGAGGGAAACAAATGTAAGTCCAACCAGCGGGTGTGTGCAGCGCCTACCTGGCGTACCTTCTCAAAAATATTTTCCGAAACATCAAATCAGCAGGTGTTTGTTTTATTTGGCCCATGGGTGGGTCAATCTCTGCGTAGGAACAGCCTGGCTCATCTGCATCTCAATCCATGGACGATGCGCGGGCCAGTGATGAAATCGGACATGGAAATTTATCAGAACTACCGCCAGGATTTTCACAAGACTTGCCAATAACAAAAATGTCACTGGCATCTGCATTCTGCACGACAGGCATTAGGATTCCTAAGAAACGGGTTTCCTGGCCACCACATGTGCAATTTCAAGGTCGGCGAATGCCTTGTGAACTACTGAATTCCTGCTGACGTCATAACTTCACAAGGCCAGCAGAACCGAGCAATAAATCTGGCACAACTCATAGACTGGAAATAAACGGCGCTTTAGTCCATTTTTTTACGACGCACAATCCTTGGTGCTCTTCGCCAACAATGTCATTTATCTCAAATGCAAACGAATGAAAGTGTACGTCACAGTCGATGTTTTTTGTAGGGACTGCCTGCCTGCCTTGCTTGCACGGGAAAATTTGAGAAAAAAATTGTGACCGTGTGCATTTAAAAATGGACTATAGAAGCCCGCAATTCTGAACATTTAAAACGTCTCCGGACTCTTTGGATGGAAGTTGGAACTTTAGTCAAGTCCAAGTAAAGGATTGGGAAATATCGAAAGTCAAATGTCAAATTTACGAGTACCAAACAAGAATGAATACCTATAACTAGTTGCAGATGCAGATGATGTTTATAGTCTGATATGACACTGGTAATAAGTAAGATACAGCTAACGTGTTCGCCCAGAGGACTCTCCGATACCGGCGCGCAAGGCCATTCTCACGCGCTTATGATTATGCACGCCTCCCTGGCTCGGCTAACGTTTGAATAAATGTTGGTCAGCTTTTTCCCGTAACCCAAGACGTGTGGGACGACCTGGTTAGCGGAGGGCTCTTTTTGCTTGCAGCAGCCAGCAGGGCCAAAAACAGCCTCTGGCCTTGCTAGAAACCCTGCCAGGGAAGCTCGAGTTTCAAGGGCACGCGTCTGCGTGAGCTAATCTGCAAGACTCACTAACAGCGGGTGTTAACTAGCGATTTGGTTCATCAAAATAATTAATTTTTGCTTGCAGCGATGCTTATTCGTAAGTCCAAGGCTACTTTTTCCATAACGCGTCAGAGCCTAGATAAAATGCAACACTCCTCAAAAACTCTGCGCAAGTCCTTCTCATCCTGGACCAAGAACTGTTTTTGGTTCTGTGAACCGCAATAGCACGCCCTCGAAATAAAAATCCCTCATTATTTCTTTGCGGATGACTGAGCTCTGGCGTTTGTATCCGTATGTAAATCACCTGTAGTTTCCCTCCAGGCAACACAGGTGCACAGTGGCGACACAGCTGTACCGTGTTTTGGCACCATAGTTGTGACAAAAAACACCTGCAGAAACGTATGCACGTATATCGTTACAAACGTCCGGGAAACTCACCGTTTCTACGGCGGTGATGTGGTTGAGTTGGCTGAAGATGCCGTTCATGACGGCTTCTCTCCGTCCCGGCAGCAGACCCTGCACGGCCGCGGCCAGGCTCGCCGCTGCCACCATACTCGGCGTGTGAATGCTGAACTTGAATTCTGAAACAAAGAAACGCATCCATCATCACCCCGAATAACAGCACGAAGGACAAACAATTCTGTGCGACTGAACAGAAATTCAAAGCCGTCCGTCAGCTAGGCAGGGACGGTTTAATCTCACAACCCCGCTGTTCACAGAAGATCCCGCGGCCACCGAGTCCTGCGCGCTGCAGGGTGACACCAGAGTGGGCGCCGCCCTCTGCAGCACATTCCAGAGGCGGCGCGGCAGGTCCGGCGAGCGTCAACACGCCGCGGCGATAACGGCGCGCCATCAGTCACCGAGGCGAAAGTGGCGCCTCGAGACGGCGGCCGCCACACAGGCCGCCGGCCGGCTGCTGCAGCAGCAGCGGCGGCGGTGGAGCGAGGGCACTCGCAGCGGCTCACCAGGAGTTGATCTCACATGCAGGGAGCTAGTCAAATCTCTCAACTAGGGTGGATCCTGGCTAGACGCGTCACGGGTCATTCGATGAGCAGTCGGTCATCAGGTTGGACCGGAGAGGCCGTATCGGTCAGTCTGCTTCACCATCGGGAGCTGACGACACCATAAACGTGGCCCCTATTGAGCCTGTCCGCTGGATCCTCGGACCGCCGAGACGGGCTGTCAGGGCCGACGACAGCGCTGCCATAAAGGGGGACAGCCGGCCGCCATCCTCCGCAGGGGCACCAACAGGAGCTGGCTGTGGCACTCTGACAATCCCAGACTGTCCAAATCAATCCGCCTGACGATCCCTTCAGGTTCACACTTCTGCATATGTAGCTTCGGCCTTCACCACCATCGACACGGTTTATCAACGGATGTGGTCAGAACTTTGCCAGCGGACGGCGGTCAGGGAGAGGGGTAGTCCCGCAGTCGCTCCGCCGCCGCCGCCGCCGGCTGACCGACTGAAGAGAGGGGCGGGGGACGAGGTCGTGCAGGTCGCGTCCGCAGCGTCCCTCACCCCGTTCCCAGGCCAAAGTGGCGCAAGCAGGTGTCGCGCGGACAGCCGCTGACGCAGTGTCTGCCAGCGGGCGATCTGTCTCCGTCCCGGCCGCCTCTGACAGCCCAGCGGCCCGACGGCGACCCTCCGTCCGCCCGCATCGGTCGCGCTACCACTTGGCCGCTCCGCGCAGATGAGCAGAAAGGGGTGAACCCACGGCGCAATGATTGCCCCCGTTTTGACCCGGCCGTCACCGGCGGCGGGCGGGCGTCGTAATTAATCCGCGGACGGAACACGGGAACTGGGACACTCCATGGTCTCCGAGGCAGTGAATGGCGAGCCGCGGCCTAGTTTGGGTGGTCCGGCATCGCCCCCGGCGCTGGAACCCTCCCGGAGTCGTGATTAGGTGCACTACTTGGCCTGTGTGCCGCCGTAAACCCGTCAGGACAGCCGACAGACCACGGATCCGGGCAGACCTCCCCATGCTCTCAGGCGGTTCTGAAAGGGCTTCAGATAATCCCTCTCTGAAAGACTGTCATCAGTTTTCGGAACACCAGGATCGAACAACCAGCAAACTCGAGGTGCGACCACCCAGCAGACCGGTGAGCGGCTCTGTCCCGTTCTGCCCCGAGCCGCAGGAGCTTTGGCCTGTAATGTGCTGAGCTGCAGGAGCTTTGGCCGAGCTGAGCCATCTGAGCCGGCACTGATCTCAGCCCGGCACACGACCGGTGGTCACCAGGAATGCGGTATTAGAGGCGAGGGAGTGGAAGCCGCACCAATCTTCGCCGCGAGCCCGCCATCGCCTGCTCTCAGTCTGCCATCACCCTGTCCAGTCCATCTGTGAGGCACCCCGATCCGCTCCCAGTTGCCCGGTCCATATAAGCAGCGCATCTGTGGATTCGGTCCATCTGCACGGAAGCAGTACGGTATAGTGACCCACTCCCGTGCGTGTACTGACCCGTCTACAACTGCGGCGCACTCCATCTGGCGCGCACAATGCGCCATTCATCAGTCGGCTGTGCGTTTATTGCCGGCTTCAAAGGCTGCTGGCCGACTGCCGCCGCGGAGAGGGTAAACAACGCCACCGGCCCCGGCCCCGGCCACGGCGGTGGCACCGGGATCTCGGTCAGTGGACAAACAAACCGGCAGGGAGAGAGGGGGAGAGACAGCAGCCAGCAGGGAAATCTGGACATCTACCGGAAGCTTATCTTTATGGCGGCCTGCAGCAGGTTTGCGCTCGGCCTGTGTTCGGTCAAAGTTAAGTCTATGATCGGTCTGAGCTAATTCTGTGCATGATCTGAGCCAGGCCTGTGCTCGGTCTGAGCTCGGTCTGAGCTCGACCTGTACTCGGTCTGAGCTTGGTCTGTGCTTGGTCTGAGCTCGACCTGTGCTCGGCCTGTACTCGGCCTGAGCTCGATCTGAGCTTGGTATGTGCTCGGCCCGTGTGCCCAGTGCTGCCCGGTACCTGTCTTTATCTGTATCTGTCGGTATCTGTCGTACACCTCAGCGTGTTGGAGTTGTCAGCCAGCCTGTCGACTGGGGCTGTAAGGCCGCGGGAAGCGGGTCGGAGCCGGCGTGTCGGCGGCGGTACTCATTCATCCGGCTGTTATCTTCCGGGCCAGGACTTGACAGCAGGTGCTATCGGCCGTGTATCGCACGCTCCGGAGAGAGGAGTGCTGGGCGACAGGTCGGCACTCCGGTCTCAGCCTTCTACAGCCGACAGTCGGCATACCGGCCTCTCCTGTTGACCCCCGCTTACGAACTGGGTACACCACCCCAGCCGCTGGAGGAGCGAAGGAAGCGTATCATTACTCCATCCCAAGCGTAACGACCCCATCCTCTCCGTCTCTGTCGTCCGACGCAAACTCGTTAGTAGCCGCACGTTCATTTCGCTTGATAAACAGACCCACTGCGCCACTCTGCGCCGCGCTGCGCCGTTTCCGGCGGCGAGTGTCTGGTGAGCGGTCAGCTGGGTGGCCGCCCCCGTCAGCCGCTGGCACGAATCTCCTCCGTCGGCCTGGTCCCGGGGGGACGGCGGCTGGGCCAGATTCAAAGCGGGCCGGCCACTGCCAGACACTTCCGCCTGCAGTGCGCACGGCGGGCGTGTCGCAGAAGCGTGGCCCCGCGGGACGCGCCCGCCGCTCGCCGACACCCGGCCGTCAGCCAGCCATGAAGACGGTGACGGGCCGTCCGTCTAGCGGACCGGAGCGGGCCGGGCGGCGCGGACGGCCATAGCGGGCCGCGCTGTCCGCTGCAGATCTGCATTGCATGGCAACCTGATGTCATCAGCCAGCGGTGACGGCGGCAACTGACAGCCAGCTGACGGATGACGGCTGATCGGAGCTGTCACACGCCATCTGACGGACGCCGTTCATCCGACACAGGCAAAAGACTGCACGGTGAACCCACGGCAACAGACACAGTTCCTCTACAACCGACCAAACTACTCTGTAGTGTGGAGTTCACACCGAGGATGGCGGACGCCAGAGACATCTATCATCAGTCACTTTACCAGACTCCCGCGCAGCAGATCAAAGTTGAATTTGCTTCGTCAAATTTGAATTTTTAACTTAAATTTGAACTTACCGACTTCAACTTTGTTCCGTCGAGCTGGTGACCGTTAAAAAGACGAGGGCACATGCCTTCTGGCGTCCGCCATCTTCAGTGCGAAATCCGTACAACTATCAGCCCTTGCCCGGCAAATCGAAGGCGCTACTTCCGTCCCACCGGCGCCGCGTTTGTCCCAGCGTGACGTCACGAGCGTCACGTTCGTCCGTGACGGTCCGGCGTCACACTGCGTCCTCGGCGGGGCTGCACGACCGCCTCGCCGGCGTCAAGGTCTGCAGCGGGGTCCGGCGGCCGACCAGCCAGCCACTCCCTGCCGTCCAGTGCCGCCGGAGCGGGCCCCAGTCCAGTCTCGGGGCGGTACAGGCGCTCCTCTGGCGCTCAATACACTTCGAGCGTTCAGGGCGCTCCAACATCCCTGGCGAAGCCGCAATTTGTAAGCGGGAAATGTCGGATTGGGCAACAGGAGACGAATCTTCGGCCCGTGAATCGTCGGTCACCACCACTACTGCAATGGGCAGCGAAGGACGCGACCAGCAGCCTCTCTGGATAAACCTGTACAGAGGCGGGGGGGGGGGGGGCGCCATAGATTCACCGAGCCAATTTCGGCTGTGTGCCGAGACTCTCAGTGGGCACGCTGCGTGGGAGATGATCCCGCATGCATGGCTATATATGGCGAGGGAAGAGCGGCGTATGCGGAGGAGGCTATCACGACCCTACCAAGTTTACGTCATAGGCGCTCGCGACAAGCATTACGCCCTTAGAAAACAAACATTTAATGTGGGATGGTTAAAAATGGAGAGAGCATGATGGAATACATGAATGCAGAAGCTCCCAAAGGCTAACCAGTTTTCAATGTTAGAGCTCGGAGGAGCCTTCAAGCTGAGTGAGGTCCAGATGCTGGAGATGTCTGCCATGTCAGACAGTCTGCTGCGGAGTTACCGAGCGTCCACTGCCTGTATTGAGTCAGATGTTGTCAGCACCGTCGTTGCTAGGCCAGGTCGGCCCAGGTGAGAGAAGCATGGCATGCATGACCGCTTACGCAACCCACGCGTTCCCAGAGCCGTCAAACGTCGGCACCGAGCCGGTGCGCATGTCTCCAGGTCCGGGAAGCCCGTGCCGAGGCCACATCCGAGCCGGGCCGCCGCCGGACGTGTCGTGTCAGTCCAATCAGAGCGCTCGTGACGGCCCAGTGGCAGCCGAGGAGGCTCGGCCCGGCATCACATCACGCCATCTACAGGACAGGGCGTCACACCAGCGAGCTGAGGATCTGCAGGACGCAGCAGGGAGAGGCTGATCACCAATCACCGATCCGTGATCACATCTCTCGGCGGGAGAGCTGGCGTGATGCACGACCGATTACCCGACAGCTCAAGGTCCCAGCCGAGCTGTGCCAGCTCTAACGCGAGGTATTTTTGCGGAGCGAGACCTTCACATGACCGTCTCCAGCTGGGCCTCTCTGGGCCTCCGTCTCTCTCCAATCCCCAGGAGATGGGTTTAAAGCCCCCGACCTCCCGTGAATGGAAACCGCCCGCAGCCAGACCTGAAGAGTGCCCACCCAAAATCAATCACCTCACACTCTTCCATGGTATTAATCGTTTTTGCACGCAAAAACCGATCTATTACCTTACGAGCGCCAACAAAACCATGATGCGCCGGGGTGGTAGTTTTTATATTTGTGACT
This sequence comes from Balanus nubilus, assembly GCA_031763405.1. Lineage (NCBI taxonomy): Eukaryota > Metazoa > Arthropoda > Thecostraca > Balanomorpha > Balanidae > Balanus > Balanus nubilus. The sequence continues at coordinate 18,912 of JARFNZ010167683.1, forward strand.
CGCACGGGAGATGAGGAGTTTTTAGTCATCTCTTTCGGCACGCCAGCCTTTTACGATAGTGTAATGTAAGCAGATGCCGTGTCTACTTCAAATAGTTTGTAACACAAGCTGTTGCTTTGGATAGTAAATTAATCGGTATCCAATCTTCACGTAAATCATCACGGTCATTTTAATTATATCTATTAAAAGCCGGTCAGGGCCGCAACCGACACATTTGGCCTTTCTACTGATGCTAATAGCAATCATCAAAGATCCAGTTGAGCGCCTCAGTAACCGCTTCGGCCGAGTGCGACCAAAGTACCCTCGACCGACTGCGAGATGTGATCGCGGTCGATGAGTTGAGGCCCATCAGTGCCGCCTCGGTTGCCGCGGCCTTGAGGTGCCCAACTTTATTGTAGTTGTGTCATTCCGCAGCAGCAATTACTGACATCTCTGCGCAGACACGTTGCGCAAAGCACATTCCACCAAGGAGCAGCCGGCTGCTGCCATCTCACTCGGCGCACAGAAGGCAGGTGGCGATCAGGTTAAAATGGTCCGATAATCGGCCACTGGAAGACTGCGGCTTCCGTTCTCGCATGTGCCCTGGATGGACACTTCATGGATGTGTCATTTAACGGCAATCGTGCTGCCCCCGATGGCACACCACTTTATTAGAAAACGCCAGGTGCTGGTCGTAAGTTTCCGTCCCGCCTCTGTCGCAGCAATAAAAGAGGGCCGCAGTTACCTCCTTGGAGTGGCCACTTGTCCTTCGGAGTTGGGCAATGTCCCCACGGAAGTTCCCCAATTACATTGCTGAAGTAGCGGGGAGAGGGCTCGTTCGGCCTCTTCCGATGGAGGTTCTCATCGTCGAATCGACTCTATCCTTTTCAAGGCTCCCTTGCGTCGACTCATTCTCACAGTCATATCTAACACTGTCCGGCGGGGAAGCACTTAACGCTGAAAAGGTCTGTCGCATGAAGCTAAGCCCTTCGACACGCACCCTCCTGGCCTTGGCGAGAATAGTTATCGACACGCAGTGATGAACGTATGGGCCAGGAATGTACCATTTGCCACCTGCTCGCAGAAAAACGGCCCAAAACCGACAGCGCAGAAGGTCCGTCTACCAGCTCAAAAACCTACAGCAAAGTCGGGACACTGATACACTGTCGGGTAGATCATTTTTCAGATTTTCCAGGCGACTAGCCGGCGGAAGCAAGTTCAGGGCCAGTCGAGACCGTGCTGGACAAAGGCTCGGGAGCCGGCCAGGTCGCCGCTCGGTCCGCCCGCCGCCCCCGCCGGCCCACATGAAAGCCCGTCCGCCGAGCGCGAGGGCAGAGAGTCGGTCTTTAGCGCGCCGCCGCGTGACAGCGCAGACCGCGCGCCGCGAGCGCCGCGGACGCGCCGCGATCGGCTCACCTCGTCATGTCACCACGGCCGGCTGGGAGCGACGCCGTCCGAAGACGGCCCGACCTGAGCCTCAGTGGCCCGCTGGGAGGCGCCGCACATGGCCCGGGCGCAGCGAGGAGCCGCCAGATACCAGATATCGACCGATTAGTCGCGTGCGGGACCTTCACCCGAGGATCAGCCACCTCTTCTCCGGCGACCGCACAAAAGAGGCGGCCTCCGACACGACCAGAGGCCCGCCACGGGTTACCGGCCGGTCCGGACTGACAGGTCCCGAATAGCATCCAAGCCTGCGTCTGGACTAGCGACGTGGCTAGTGTTCGCACTTCGGTCGCTAAATTCCACGTTCCATGATCTTACGAGCGTCAGCTACTTGGCTGCAGTGTTTGTTATGCTTCCTCAAACCAGATGTCAATTTAACTCATTAACTTCCTAGTTAGGCGTCAATGTTATCTGGGCCATTGTCATCCACGGCTAGGAAGTCTGCGGCCGTGCCGGCTTCTGTCTGATGCAAGTCAGGTAGCCCGTGGGCAGCAGCCCACCCACCTCAGCTCCAACTGCTCCCCGTGGAGGCCACATGTCTCATGCAGACAGACAAATGGGTTAAATTTGCCCAGCGGTCAGCAGCCGGGGCTTTCCAATTCCACGCACAGCAGCCGGGGTCAACAGCGAGTGACCTCTCCTCGTGCGACCAGTCAGCTACCCTGGGCAAAAAAAGCAGTGGTATGTCCGACCATCCATCGACATCTCACCCAGAAGCAGTCCGTGGACGGCGGAGGTTATATGGGAGAGGGATGGGATGTGATGCGGGGGAGACGGCCATGGTCTGCCCCTGGTGGCTGTAATAGCGCCGCTCGTATCGGACCGGCGTTCTGTGGCGGGCTCCGGCGGGCGGGCGGGCGAGGGGGCGGCCACAGATGTCCTCTGTCTTTTTACAGCGCCGGCCAGGTTCAGGGACTGCGCCGGAGGTCGTTGACAATGGCCAGTTCTCGTCAGCTCGACGTGGCCTTGTCGCACCCGAGAGGGCCTCTCGGCGCGACACCGGGCGCCGAGCTCGTTACCGTCCCCCGACTGACCGAGCGGTCACACAGGACAGGCCGAGCGGTCACACAGGACAGGCCGAGCGGTCACACAGGACAGGCCGAGCGGTCACACAGGACACGGTGGAAGGGCCGTTAGACTTACTTCACGTAAAGAACGCGAAGTAAGTGCAGCAACGAGCACAGGAAACGTCAATTCAAGTTAGCATTGACAGCTCTAACCACAGCATCCTTAAAACGTTGTCTCGTCACAGAGCAGGCAGTAACGAAACGGAAGCCTTCGAGACATTGCGGGAATCTGGTGGTGGGCACTTTCACGAGCGGCGCCGGTCCATTGCCGGCGTGCCAGTCTGGCGTCCTTCGGGCGGTCAGTCCGTCACACCGGACACGAAATGTCGTGCCGCGCAAAGGTCTGCGGAGGACACGACTGGGAACACTTGCCGACACGACTCTCAGCCGGCCAAGGGCGCCATACACCGCGAATTTCACACACACACACACACACACACCTTGAGAAGTCAGTTCGGCCAGCTGACTAGGACCACAATGGTCCGAGGCGAAGGAGCGGCCCTTTACCCACCTCTTCAAGGCTTAGCTGAAAGGTGCCCTATAGAGACACCCTTTCAAGCTTAAATTTGACATCGGTTCCTTTCAAGAAGCCTCGTGTTCGGCACAGGGCCCTTTGAGCCTGAAAGATCACCGGATGCACCCTTTGAAAGGCAGTTTATCCGTCTGGGTATGAATGGAATGCCTGTAGATGGGCTTGGAATGACTTATATGCTTGACATCCTTCCCGTCTCTTGGCGAAGACATGGAACGGCATTTTAAGCAGTTTCGTCATATGAAAAATGACTTGTTCCCCTGCAGATGCCGTTCCCGAGATTTTCCAGCAGCACTACACCGGAAATATGCCGGCATCTTACCTACTCAATGCTTCTTGGCACGTAAATTTCAGATGAAAAGTTGGTTTATTCTTTCGTCTCAGTATTTGCAGGATGCGAGCTTCTGGAGCCCCACCCCTATCACAGCGCAGGTATCTCAGGCCGTGAGAGGCGCGCACGGTCCGTCGCCATGGCAACTTGAGCGGCGCGGTGGCGAGCCGGCCGGCTGCAGCCAAAGAGAGAGGTGGGCTCCGCTCCGAGCCGAGAACTGCGCAGCAGACCGCCGCGCCGCGCCGCGCCGCCGCTCGGGGGCTCCTCCGGGTTAGAAGGGCCGCCACAGTCGGCAGACAAAGGCGCCAGCCGCTCCGTATGGGGAGGTCCGGAAGCCCGCCTGACGGAGAGGGGCAGCTGGGGACGGAGGCGGGTCCCCAGCGGTGGCAGGGGCGGCTCACGGAGGAGTGGCGGTCGCCAGGCCCCGTGCCGCGCTCACAGACGCCGCTGACAAGTGGAGAGATAAGTGGGCAACAAGTGGCCGCAGGTCGCGACATGGCCCTGATCGGGTTTCCAGAGGGACGCCGCGACATCTGGCACGCTCCCCGAACACACCCCAGCGGCCACGCCCACTTCCGCGGCGGAAATGGCAGATAACCATCCCCCTGGCGATGGCGTCATTAATCATCCCCTTCTGACCTCAATTTTAGCCAGGGTTTCCTGAATTTTCTCAACTTCTTTTAATGGGAAAAAGCTATAATTCAGGGCACACGAACGATTCTTCGTCTGGGAGACTGTCATCTCTACAGCTGGACTGACCTGTGCTGCACATGACGATGAAGGTCTGCGCCTGCCGCCGCACGTCCGGAACTCGGGAGGCCGACAGGTACCGCTCCAGTGACAGACGGTGCAACAGTGGGTCCACAAAGTCGTGGGACGTCACCGCATTTATTTCCCACCGGAGCCGATGAAGCACCAACAGCTCCCAGTCCTGTGGAAGAAGATGACGCTAGGTGAGGTGAAGTCATATAGTGACAACACAACACAACTTAAGTCATCTTACCTGGCAGCATGTAACATTGTTCACGGTATCAAGGTCACGAAGAATGAGCTCTGTGTGCATGCATCCACTCCTCACCAGCGACAGCGTGATACCTTATCCGTCGCTATCTCCTTCCAGCCTCCCGATACAATCGCTCGGCCACCCAGCCCATCAAACGAGCCAAGCACCTCGAACGACAGCAGGTTTTAATCATCCACCACACCACTATTCAAATCAGCCGACGGCGATCCCGCTCTGAAATGAGCGACGTTCCAGCGATTCGGCGATATCAGACTGGATTCGCCGCCCCGACGGACCCCAGAAGGCACGGGTTTCCGCCGCTGAAGACACAACTTCTAGTCGCAAAAGATTCAGACTTCGCGGTCCAGGACAGCCCGCTGCGGCTTATTGAAACCGCAGAGCTGCTGTGACAGTGGACGTTGGATAGTGGACAGCAGGCGGCGGCACGGTGGACGCGGTCAGTCCGGGCAGCCGTCAAGGCCGCCTCACCAAGCTGCAGCGTGGGAATGCAGCCCTCCGCCGTCCGGTTAACAGCGCGTGGTGCAGGACAGACCGGGCCAGTCTGTCTCCGGGTCCGGGAGGCGGCTCAAGTCGACCGGCACTGAGCTGTGGTCGCCCCGGTACTGGGACACGGGAGACGATCTGCGCCGCCCGGCACTGTGGTCGCCCCGGTACTGGGACACGGGAGACGATCTGCGCCGCCCGGCACTGTGGTCGCCCTGGTACTGGGACACGGGAGACGATCTGCGCCGCCCGGCCGACTTGGATCAAGGTCAATCAGCAGGATGTACTCTGTCTATATGCAATCTTTAATCACTGTTTAATAATTTTTATTTAATGAGCTCGCCTACTTCCAACCAGGAGCAAGCAATACTCTAGTTTCTGCCTGGACTCTCGCCGTGGTCATTTGCGGCAGAATCAGATAGACGTTCACAGCCCACTCTTTCTGCCAGACCGGCACACACCTGTCAGACACATATCGACCTCCGAATCCCGTTCTCCTGGCCGGCGACTCGCCCTGACCCGGGGGCGGCGGCGGCGGCGGCGGTCCAGGGCCGAGCGACCAGCCAAGGTCGCCGGGTCATGGGACCGCGCTGTGCCATTTAAAGCTTGCGACACACCACCGGCGGCCCTGGAGCTGCGGCGAACCGCTCTCAGCAGCCAAGAACCCCGCCTGCCCTCAGACGAGGCCCAGACCGAGACCGAAGGTTCTTCCCATCCGCAGAGCTCGCCCCAGGCTACGCAGAACACCCCCATCAGCTTGCGATGCAGCAGCTCCACTGGCAACTCGCCCGAACCGGCCGCAGGTCATCGCCGAAGGTACCAGCAATGCGGGATAAATTACGATCGGGCTGCTCCACGTCGGCCGTACACCCATGCCGGCGCAGCAGAGCGCCGTCGGCGACGCGGCGACTGGCACCGCAGGCAGGTGCGAAGGAATTCCACGCGTGCAACTGCAGGGTTCGGACCCCACCGGGCACGCCTGGACGTCTTCGGATGGAGGAATCCAGTCTTCAGGAGCCAGGAATCCAGAGCCGGGTGGTCGTCTGGGTCCACAGAGTGAACAGCATGACAGCGGAGGGGTCGGGGTCACCTCACCTGGACATCGGAGTACAATAGGCTGCTCCTGTTCCTGGCCCTCCCCGCTCCTGTTCCCGGCCCGCCTCCAATAAACGGGTGTCGGAGCTATTAATCCGATCCCGGATTGTCGGAATGTGACGGTCCCGCGGAGGCCATGACGACATTAATTGTGGAGACACAGTCCGAACGGCGAGGACGGACGCCAGTGGACGGTAACGTAACGGAAGGCGTCACCAGCATACGAATGTGAGAGAGCAGGTCGCTGGCAAGGAAGTTGGGTAATTGGAACGCAGCTTCGGTCGTGAAGACTCGCTGTCACCAGCAAAGTGGGCTAGAGTCATGACTCCGACCCGTACGTGTTGTCAATCAGTCACGGATAGGAGCGTTTACGTCGACGGGCAACATCCGCCCCACCCCTCCCCCTCCCACTAGCCGAGTGGTTGAGAAAACCTCCCGCTTCACCTGCTGAGAAACGTGCACCTTGCATGGAAGCCGACACGCAAAAACCGTCCCTCCCTTGTAAGACGGACCGGAAATTGCCCGTTTCCGGTGGTGACGTCACAAGGAGGGCAACAGGTGGTGTCGTCCGTCCACCGGTGATTGTCCCGCACAATACCGCCGACGGAAAGGGGTGGTGCCAGACGGTCTGCTGCCAGATCGTATTACTGGGGACTGATGATAACAACTGGTGTCATCGGGTTGAACTGTGTGAAAGGAGACGTCCACTGCAAAATAGTGTCAACAATGGCACAAGTTGAATACATGCGTCCACATATGAACAGGACACATGATATTGGGAATACATATACCTATTTTACGCATATCCGGAGGCCAGAGAACCCACATGGTAACCTTGAACGAAACGATGAACTCTTTCCTCATTAAAACAGCCCCCACGCAGCGCCGAAGGGTGTTCATACCTATGTGAAAGGATGAAACGAAATAGCCTTGCGTTTAATGGTTATGACTGCCCTACAGCTATTCATTCCTCAAAGCACTTTAGAAGCTTAGGCTAGACAGACGATAGGGCATAGAGAACATCAGACATCGCATGGATAACGAGGAAAACAAAGTGAAATTATGGAAGCACTAGGGGAATTTCCAAAACACCAAAATTAAAGGGCGGGTTATGCGGAGCGTAGAGTAACGGAAATATAGGAATTACAAATAGGGAGAGACATGAGGGAAATATAAGAAAAGAATGAGAAAGAGTAACGACATACAACAGTGAGAGGAACGTTTAGAGAGAGAGTGATAGTCGATAGATGGATAGAGAGAGAGAGAGATGGAGAGATGGAGAGAGAGAGAGAGAGAGAGAGAGAGAGAGAGAGAGAGAGAGAGAGAGAGAGAGAGAGAGAGAGAGAG
>JARFNZ010167684.1:0-16705 GCA_031763405.1 Balanus nubilus
TCTTCTGGTATAGCAGTCAATGTGAAGTCAGGCAACCGAGCTAAATGTTTATCAGAAATGGAATAAAGATACCATCAGCGAGAATGAGAGCGAGCCACCCGAAGCAGGAATAACATAACATAAAACATTATTGCAAATGGAATAGATATCAATGCGATACAAAACAGGGGTGTGCACGTGCGTACGTATAGAAAGATGCCAAAATGAATGAGTGTAAACCACTTCCAAGCCAGGCATTGCTCAACGTACGAAACGAAGCGTCTCGAACCCGGACTCTCAGTACCGGGAGTGCGCTCTACCAACTGAGCTACGGGGCGGACGAATTTCAGCTATTAACTATCAACTATGCCCCATTTGACTTCCAGGCCCATCCACAAATTGTGGATAAGAAAGTCTGCTGAACAAGAGTGAATTCCCAAAAGATTTAGAAGAAACATGCTGGTAGAACATAGGTGAGTTGCCAGTAGGGAATATCAAATCTGTTGCAAGACTGACAGAAAATGGATCAATGTTGTTAGCACAGAACACATCAGCAATAACTTATACAATTCATAAACCATCAGGGTTGAATTGATACAGAAGATTACCCAATACTCATGACAGGCAGGTCACTTCCACTTCCACCACAGATGATGGAAGTGAAGATCTATGGCCGACAGTAAATACAAATGTAGGTTAGCTCTTGTACTCATGTAGCTCTTGAGATTGTGCTTGTTAAAAATACATTTAGTCCAAACCTTTTGAATGAACGGCTTTGCAAGATCACAACCTGCGCTAAGCAGAGCTTGTTGCGCAGGTCCTGACCTCACCTTTTAAGCTTTGAATATAACATTAAAAGATTCATCATACCAAGCACTGAGTAACTGAAAGTCAACACTCGAATCGATTGACTTCTGAAATAACAACCCTAGACAAGCCAAAATACAGGTCTTGTCATGCAGATGTTTGAGCACTGCTTTTTAAGTATCTGAACTTAAAATAACAGAGCTTTGATTCTTTGAACACTGGTATTCTTACAATTATATTTCTGTACCCATGGCAGTACAGCCCAACTCATTTTGCAAGCCATGACTTAAGAGAGATCAATTGCTGGCACTAGACACAATGGACCAATTTTTAGATGTGTTAATATTTTGATCCAGCTTATGTTGAAGGTTTAGGGGAAATTGCTGATTTACAAACAACTCCATTATGAAGTAATGGAGAAGGGTGATCAGATGAATTGCAGCACATGAATACATGAATTGTGGCTTGAATAATGAATAATGATACCTTCACCCAAATGTTCAAAAAGTAATGTTGGATATTGATGTAATATTGCTTTAAGTGATGCAATTTTTGATCATCCAACCAACCTGGATCATTTTTGATGCCCTTCAAAGCACGGTCTCAAAATATTGACCCAGCACCAGGACTAACCTGATGGGTACAGAAACTAATATTTGTATAGGTGTCATTTTTCACAATAACATTATTCATTCAATAATTACTTAAATTAATTTCAAAAATATAATACTTTAAATCTTAAGAGGTCATCTGTTGGACAATTACATACTTGCATTTTAATAAAACTTCTCACCACATGATTATGCCTCAAACTTCCCAGAAAAAACATGTATGCCTGACATAAACAGCTTAATGCATCATGAATTGTATGGAGAGGACAATTCATTGTCAGATGGTAAGATTTGTTTTGGAGACTGGTTATTTTCCTTCCAGACTAGGTGCTTTCACCAAAAATATGTAGAAATAAGTAATTTTTAATCCTTCAACACAGTATCTATGACAAGCTTCTCCCATGGTACCAGGGTATCAAAAAATTATGTAACAATAGATTGATCATTTTGCACTACTGCCAGCAACTGAGATAACCACAGTCACAATATTCCTCCACAATTTTTGAAGCATATGCTGCAATGACATTCCATTGGAAAATGAAATGTGATTATTTCAATGTAGATCAATGATAAAAAACTATGATCCATTCCATGATAAACAACATATCATGTTTCAGCTTCAAGATTTATATCTGATGAAGGAAATCCCTAACTTTGAACATTGCCTAATGCTGTTGACTTAATAATAGTCTCAACATTGTTGAGACTTGTCATGCTGTTCACAATTTGAATTGTTATGTTAACAATCCCGATGCTCTTCTTTGCCATAAGCATGATGCTATGGCAAACCAAGTTTTGTTTTGCCCTATCCAGGCACCCAGTTTGAGCTTCCTTTAAAACACAGTCAAATGAAAAGCAAAATGCAATGTGATTTAGTGCGATACCTATTGAATATTTAGGCATTACTTCACTTCACTACGTAATCGCACACCAATATTTACAACAACACACATAATATTATGCAGAAGTATATGGCCTGTCTGTGCTGCATAACACATGTGTGATGTCACTCAAGTATGATGTGTGGCAGAGTGCAGCCTAGATTTAGGATGCGGGGAGCGGAACAGCCCTCATGAGCCCAGACTTCTGTTATCTGCACTGGTAACCAACATCCTAGACCAACACGAGTTAGGTCTTCAATCAGCAAAAAAGAACAAAGATGTGTACTCGCCAATTAAAGCGTATCCCAGCAAATACAATATCAATACGAGTAAAGTAAAAACAATCGTACTTATCACCCAATAGTGAACCACGAAAGTTCCCGCGCGCAGCTCCCCGTGGTTTTCAAACGACAAACGGCGCCGCACTGTGGTTTTGCCGTTTTTGGATTGCGCCGTGACTGTCATCAGAGCGTGAGAAATGTATTGAAAAGCGTGAAAAGAAATTAGTTATGACATATTTATGAATATTTAATTATTATCTGCAAGAAAAGCCAAGAAGTGAACCATTGGCACAATCTAAATTTAATTTTAAAAATATTTTTCTTCATAAAAAATATAAAACATGTATACTCGACTTATTCTATATTGTTTTATATGACGTAATTTGTAATGAGAAGAAAACAAGTATCTTTCACCAACAGCCTTGAAACTTTCTTCGCGAGCTATTTTGCCTCTGGATGTTTTTTTTTCGGGCTCGGGCGGAATTCAATGACCGTGGCTTGAACCCCTTGAACCGTTCAATGCGTCGTACGTTGTTGCGTGTTATACAATATTGCAACCAAGGTCATATATAGGCCTTAAAGTAGATTGCAACAATATCCCCCAGTGCAATACTGATTTGCCAGTGGTTGAAAGAAGTTCATAGTGTTCATAGTGTTCCACAAATTTTTGCCATGGGTTGCTATGATTTGGATTGGAGTGCTGTCAATTGCTTATTGATATTGTAAATCTGCTATTTCACTTTTGGACTGAAAGTTGATACCCACCAGAAGCTGAAGATTATAGTGTGGATTACTCTGTGGAAGCACAGCATCATGATAGCATCAACAGTTATGCACCAGAGCTTCTCTATGGTATAGTCAGAAAATTTGCTGGTATTTTCTTGTGAGTAGCAAGAATATTTCATCAGAGCCCAAAATCAAGAAGTCATCACAATGGCAGAAAAGCCGTCAAAGATATCAACAACTGATGGGGTAAAGCCAACACCTATGAAGTTGTTTGCAACATGGGAAGTTGAGAGAACATCACCAGTTTGCATTGCAAGACAATGCACATTGAAACTGGCTCATTTGAAGGTTGTTCATCCAGTCAGCTCTGACCTGGGGTCTTTATTAATTGCTGTGAAGATGCAGAGTGCCAAAAGAACACTGAGGTCAAATGAAATTCCTCTGCAAAGCAATGGTCTCATTGATACTGAGCTGGAATTGACATTTTCTCTACAGTATCCTCACTTCCTGAAAGGAGAAGGGAACAAACTGCAGATCATGCTACAGAGGCGTAAGAGGTACAAGAACAGGACCATATTGGGGTTCAAGACATTATCGGTGGGTGTCATCAACATGTCACAAATCCTGCAGAAGTCAGTTGACAAAGACCTGATGTTGTACTCTGATCCAAAGGAGCGTCAGAATCTGGCTGCCATCCTCAGTGTCGAGTCATTGGTCAGTCAGCCAGTGGAGCAGGAGGAGATACAGCTGCCTAAGAACATGGACATGCCTTACAGGTATGATTCAGATGAAGAAGAAGAGTATAGCACCAATGATGAATGTTCCGACTCTGAACAGATTCCTGATGCCAGGGGAAAGCCTACATCCTCCAAGCATATGGGCTCCAACATCAGACAAAGGAACTTGAAGGGGAAGTTTATGACCCTTTTGAAGAGATTCAAGGTGTCGGAGGGGCTTCAGGAACTGGACCAGGATCAGGACATGGACCCTAAGTTTGATGGTGAAGAAAGGGAGATAGCTGATCTTCTGAAGGAACTGGATGAGTATGCATCAGATTCAGAGCCTGAGATTGATACCATGAGCATCAACTCAACACCAAAGCCTTCCCTTCGTCCATTCTTCTCTTCCTCCCAGAATCTCCTGGGTGACAGTGCTCATCCTACCATTGGGAAAGATCAAACTCAACTGTAAAGCCAAAGTGCAAAGGCATTAAAGGTTGCCATGCACCATGTGTATTGTTTACAAGGATGACCTTCCCTCTTTTGATGTATTTTTGTATTTTTGACAAAACATGTGTAGAGGCCATAAGAACGTTTTGATTTGACCACTACATGTCTGGTCAAATGGTCACATGATTCAGGATGTGTATGAAAGTCAGGGTGTCAAGTTCACATAGCCCTGTTACAATGTTTTCATTGTTACTGCATGCTATCATATTTTATCCAAATAAATGTTACTTCTTGATCCATGTTTTAGTCACCCCACTATCATTAGACATGGAGAGTTGTTTTTGTGTCTGGCTGAATGTGGATCGGTTGCCAATGACCGGACGTCACCTACACACCAGCAGCAGAATGATTAGATGAGATACTCATGGTTACACAGCACAGCTTACCTTCTGGCGAATGGAAGAGCACTCACTTACACTCCCTGTGCCACACTACAAATGTACAACATGTAACCTGGTCTCGCCAGTAGATGACGAGTTGACCGTTGAATATTTACTCCCATTCCTGTCTGATCTGATACCGGCAACGCGTGGCGTCCGCGTAGGCGTACGCTGCGGCACCCATTTGATTCGGCTCGGTTGGGAGAAACGTCCTGTGGACTCCGGGGCTCATTTTATCTTCCCCAAACGCAATCTATTTGTCATTTGGTCTGGCCCCGGCGTCGACGCCAGTAGGACACAAGCCCACGTCAATAAACGGCGGCGGTTGAACCAGTGTGTACGTATCCCACGGCATATTTGCTGGTGATATTTAATGTGAATACGGCGGCGGCGGTTAGACTGGAATGTGTACGTATCCCACGGCATAATATTTGCTGATAAAATTCGATGTGATCTGCAATGCTGAATTAACCACATCGATGGCTGTCATTTGTGATTGTTACGTCGACGCATGGCAATATTCGAGTTCGATTATCTGAAGCAATTTGTTTCAAATTTGAACGCTCAACGACCGACTGAGAGCCGAAAGCTGCCCAACCTCTTGCAGCTATACAACAAAGGTATCACATGTTGATTTATATATTATATTTCAACGAATGATCAGCATTCGGAGCGTGAGATCCAAGGACTGAAATAGTGGAGCTTGCATCGTACCATGTATTATTAATTATCTATGACGGTTCACAATTCAGTGATACGCTTTAAGTCGTCGCTCATAGACCGTGACAGCTAATAACCCATGATGTAGTCACATCTTGGCCATTCATTGCATCTGTAACAGTAAACGCACATTCATGCAAGCTGGTCCAAATGCGATAAAAAAAATATGTTCTGGCAGTCCTTCAGATAGATGATTAGTAAGTACACAAGTCTCCCCGTTTCCCAGCATGGCAATAAGTGTGACAATTGTTCACCGCTAGTACCCGGCATCAAAGACATAAACACTCGCCTACTCAAACTAAAGAGCACGAATGGTATGCACGAGGGCGCTTGGTCGGCTCTTACCGTAGGTGGACAATCGCCGAGTCCGACTGTACCGATCGAACGCCACCGAATAGACTGAGCAAGGCCATCCAAACTAACAAACTTTTCACAGCGACCGGCACATTGCACCGGAAGACACCACGGCACCTGCCCATGTCTGACCCTGGTGTTAGCCCCCGGGTCTGCCTGACGTCCTGAGACGGCTGCCGACGCCTCCGGTCTCCTGGGCGTCCCGTGGGTTCCACACGGCCAGTGACACCATCGTGAGGCGGCTACCGTCTCGTCAGGAGGTACAAGTTTTCCTGGAGGTCCTCGGGGTTCCATTTGGCCAGCGGGCGGAGATCGCCGGGCGGCAGATGATGTGACGACAGGCGCTCGATGTCCGCCACAGACTCTGCGAACCGGCAGGCACACCGTACACATACATTAATCGCGATTCAAACGGTACAAGTGGCAATTCTTAGCAGTAAACATTAATGCGAATGTGGTGTTCAATGCGGGAAAACTCCGGCTTTCAACATTTCAGTGTTCATCAAGGAGCATGCATACAACCGCTCACACAAAATAGCAAAACCTCGTTGTCGAATTGAAGAACATAACCCATTTCTATAAATGATATTTCAACAGACAGACTAGTTCGAGACCTTCAAGCAGCGACCTAACACGAGCGAGCCATGCTGATTCCACTGGGCTCAACTATCCCCATCAGCCGTCGATACTGTTTCTTTCTGAGTAACTCACCGAACTCGGGCCGGAAGTCGGCGGGCGTAACGCTGCGGGGCGTGCCCTGGAACCCACAGGGGGCGTACTCCACCGTGCTGAGCAGGTACCGACAACCGGGGGTCATCACCGAGCGCAGAAGCGCCGCGTACCTGGAGCACAGACGTACACATTATGGCTAGCCACAGCCCACAGCATGAATTCGCGACTGATGTCCGGACATTTGTAATAGAGGTGCAAGATTTAAATATCGGCACACCGGCATGCCGGTATATTTTCAGTACCAGCGGTATTTATGCGGTATTTGTGCATATGTGATAATGCAATGGCAATGGCAGCGCCGGTATATTGCCGGTATTTTTGGCTAATGTGGTGGTGTGGTGCGGGGCTGGTATTCGATTTTAGGGAAATATTGCATCTCTAATTTTTAACCCGCGCCGTGATGTGTTTAGACACCCTCGGGAGAGGGGGGAGAGGGGAGAGGGGAGAGGGGACGTGCCCGGGGGCGTGGGCGGTAGGTCGTCACCGACTACCGAGAGAGGCCGCCCACATCCGTCCCCGTCACGTGCATAGTTCGACACCGGACCCGGGCACGAGACCAGTCAGTTTGTTTTCCCTCGACAGCGGCGTCGCACATGACTCGCCGAAACGGGCCCACCATGCCAACCTGCGTCCAACTCGGCACCGGCCCCTGACATACCGATACGCTGTGAACCTATAACTGGGCAGGGACGAAGCGATGAGTCGGTTAGCCTGTGGGGCCAGACAAGCCTATCGTATACGTAAACGCCCATTCCCCGTGCGTCGAAAGTCGCGCTCCGGTGGTGTGCTCAGTGACGACCACTGACCACAAAAAGAACGTCCCGTTGCGAAGATGTATCAGCCAGCAAGCAAGACAGACTGGGGGATCGCGCTAGGACAGGTCGACAGACTGTCCCAGCCTGCGGCAGACGATTACAGGGAGATACAGGCAAGACGCAAGATCAAAGAACGCACGTTAGACGGGCACAGGCTAAAACGGAGAATATACGGGACGACAGCGCACACGGCAGATAAGGAAGACAGAGCGGGAAACGAGATCAACGCGCGCACTTAGGACAGCGAACAGGTTGACAGAGGGGAGACACGAGGCCCGCTGACGGCAACATAAATCGCGGGAGTCAGTCGGCTCAGTCGGGCGATAGCGCTCCACCACCGCGGCCACTCCGTTCCAATTGTTACTGCAGTGGAGCCAGTGGCCAATGGTCACTACAGTGGCCTGGCCAATAGTTACTGCAGTGGAGCCAGTGGCCAATAGTCACTGGTCAGTCAGTGATCGGCACTGCTCGCTATTTCTTCAGCCTCTACCGGGTCTGACGCGACACAAGTTCATACATGGCGCGAGGGGCCATCTATCGACGTCACGTCACCCACTGACCTGGACCCAGGAGGATGTCAGGTACATCTGTATCAATGAATGGCAAAGGTATAACAAATAGCATCTAACTGCGGCACCTGCCATCTGACATCACGGCAACTGGTGTCCATGACATCGATAATCACCTCATTCACGCTCCTAAATCAACCAACTAACATTACCGTCAGCAACAGCATCGAATCACGGCAAACGCCACATCGATGCAGTCATCAGTATTGCGTCAGCCAGGAGGGTCGAGTTTGGTACCATCTCAGGGGAGAAGTGACCCCGATCGCCAACCCAGCGAGGCCCCAGCGGCACGGGGTTCTCCAGAGGGTCAAGGAGGCGAGACGACCCCGGGGACGGCCAAGGCAAGCTACATGGTACATGGGGAACACCACTAGGGGAGAGCCGACATCAAACAGAACCCTGATTCATCGTGTCGCGGAGTAGCCCTGGGAATCGAAGGCATTTCGGGTATGCAGCCATGGGTTCAAATTTAGAACAGACAGCTCTCACCAGCAGGCAATCAAACGGAATCTACCGACCTAGTAACATCACAATTCACTCGGACGTTGCATGGCTTGTTTCCTAAACAAATAGTTGCTATTGGTTTCGATTATGATCTCAGTTGTACCACTACCTAAAGAAGTGCATTAATGATACCATGCATATTTGTACGCCTGTCAAGTCATGTCTCATATCAATACCTGTGATCGGACTGCTCCAAATAGCACACCACCACCCATCTGCCTCCAGCCATCCGTCAACACCTCGCGTCTTACACCGCGCCAGGGCACTTCGGCAGCTATCTCTCATACACCTGACCCACTCTGGAAGACAGCCGCCTCGTAACGACGACAGAAGACAACAGAGGACGAGACGGAAGAAGACGACACCTGTCGCTGGGACATCCGCTGCTGCCCACAGCACCTGTCCCCGACACATTGTCTGTCTGAGACAGCATCTGTCCCCGACACGCCGTCCGATGCGGCATCTGGCAGCATCTGTCGGGACTGGGAGGCATCTGCCGGAAGGCACATGAAGAGAAGCATCCGTCGGCTACTTCAAAGTCCGTTCGGAGGTATCCGCCGTTGCCGGGAGCTAGCTCATCGGCGGTAACATCTGTCTAAATATTCGTGTTCGACTGGTCCTGGTGCAGCGAGCAGTCCGGAACGTCCGGACTGAGGCGATCTACCCCTATGTCAGATCTATGACCGACTGTCACGGGCTCCATTCCATTCCGCATATCGCAGAATGGAAATGCAAATTCAGAATCGGAACGCGTCAATCGAACGGAAAGAAATCGAGCCGGCTGAGAGAAAATGCACACGTATACCCCGCTTCCAAAGCCAATCAAACCCAGAGCGCGGCTGTTGGGAGAAATACATGACTTATGTAGGACTGTGATCGAAATGGTAAAAAGTAATCAATTCCTTATTGGTGGCTCTGAAAAGCGTGACGGGAGGCGGCGTTCTAGATTTTAAATAGCACAGCCTGACACAAAAAAGCCGGGTTCACATGAGTCTGCGGTGAAACGCACCAGCGGCGGTGGCGGCGACACGCCCAGCTCCGTTTCTCCGCCTCTGGCAGAACTCTACCGACGCCAGCGACAGCCCGCCTGCCTCGAAACGTAACTGCCGCTCTACAGAGAAGGTTCGTTGGTGTCACACAGAAACGCCGTCCAGCCAGCTCACAGCGGAAATGATCGAGCGGGTTCCCACAGCGTGCTCTGAACGACGGCAGCAGCGGCCGATTCACGGCAATCACCGGTCCGGAACGGTCATCAAGCGGTGTTCACCTATACGACGTAAAACGTGCACCAAAGCAAACTGCACCAAAGCGTAAGTCAAACCACTAACGCACTAACTTAGTAACCATACCAAACTAGTCAGCTAGTCAGACGGCCGAACGACTTGCTGGACTGTTTTTAGACCACGTGACATTCTGTCAGCGTGTTCTGGTCGGGTTTTCAGACATAATTCTGGTCTGCTCTTGGTGCACGTCGACAGGCCACGGCAGGGCGGTTGCTCAGTGGTTAGCCATACCTTAGCCCATAACAGGTCATGACCATAAACGAGCCGACAGCAGCCGACCGAACTCTGCTAACAAACTGCAGCAGCGCAGCGCGCAGCCCGAGTTTCCGCCAACACAGCTCGTCACAATGTCACGATAACATCACGTCTGCAGCACACCGTCACGTCCCGTCTGCACCGTCACAGAGCCGGCCGCGTCACGCAGCGCGGCCGGGCGTGACGGGCAGGACAGCGCGACGTGACGCCGTCCAGCGTGACGCGGCACCGGTCGCGGTAACGCCCCAATTAACGCGCTGCTGGCCGGTGCGATACAACCGCCCCCCCCCCCCTGCCTGCTCGCCCGTTAGCTCGCTAGTCACAATGAGGTGGTAACTCATTGAGAACACTAGCCAGCGCGCGATCATCCCTCCTTTGACAGCCGCCACACCGAGGCAGTCACACACAGTCAAGGCGCCACGCGTCTTTCAGCACCGGACTATATGCATGGTATGAGACGTTATCTTGAGTAAGTAGCACCCCGATGGTATCAGAATCGCGGGCTGACGTCCTTAGCTTTGTCGGTCTAAAAGGCTGTACGCACTCCCGTGCAAACCAACAGCGCCTGTGCGGGGCGGGCTTGGCAGCGGGAGCACACACTCCAGTGGCGATACGGTTTTTACTGCGGTGAGAACAGGGACCGCGAGCAGCACAAACTGGCTAATCTTGGAACGGACCGCGTAACGTAAACAGACGATAGGTCGGAGCGAGGGCGACGGGGTGGAATGCCGAGAGGCCAACAGTCGGCGCGGCGCGCTTGGTAGCATAGCTATATAGCATAGCTGCGCCGGGCACAGCTACCGTCCGGGACTCCACTACAGCCATTTCGGACTCCAGGTGGTGACATAAGGACCCGGACCATAGCCCAGGCTCCAAATCCCTTCCAAGTTCTGGATAGCGTTCAAGCACGACTATACTATCTCGAACTTTCCAGCCCTTTGCAACACTGGCGACACAGGCATGACTACTGTCACAGGTGCCCGCAGCCTCTTCAAGCTCTAGGCAACAGCACAAACAAGACCAACTAACACACTAAACGCACTAGCATGAGATAAATCGCGTGAGTTAGTGTCCAAGAAACCGCGATTCCACACAGCATTAGACAGTGGCGCAAGCAACAACCACCATCCAAACCCCGGCGTTCCGCAGCCGTTTCCAGCACCAGGCGGCGGTACAAGCAGCCCTTTCCGGCACCAAACGACCGCTTGGATGGCGGTGAAATACGGCAGCAATAAAGCCGAGGTGCTCCCCTGGGTCCCCTAATAACCATCCCGTCCCGTCGCCGGTGCCGTGGCTGGCGTCGGCCTCAGCACGGCACTGAATGGGAACGGCCATAGCGAGGCACGGCACGGCACGGCGCGGGAGTGGCCGGTATAGGCTTAAGTCACGAGGCGGTGAGGCGAGAGAAACAAGGCCACTGAGCTCGTGACTTCAACCAGTGGTTGCCGCAGCTGAGCTCGGCTAATATTGCTGCGCATGACTTGTGAAGAATTCGGTCACAGAATAAATAAAACTGGTAAAACGGTAATCAACTATCGTTTTGACAACGTGTACCTAATATTACTTCCAAATTGAAAGATTTAATAAAATCTGAATATCGTGTCTTAATACATGATGAAATAATACATGTTTTTGCACAACATTTTAGAGCATGTTTTGCATTTACACGAAACGTGATAAACAGGAAAGAAATACAGACCGACAATGCTTTCCTTGGACGGTTTTCCTTCATGATTCCCAAAACAATTATTGTGCATGCTAACTTCTCACGTACGGTGCACTTATCACTTGCGCTTATCATTTTCATTTAATCCTCCTCTCTCGCTTGAACGTAAAATTAATTTCTGACTCACGACATGCAATTTCCAATAAACAGCCAACGTATAGGTATACCAAAACGGCAAGAAATTCTTCCTCATCTCCCGTATTTCTTCTATTCTCTCTCCACACCCTGCCAAAGTCCGTCATCCAACATAACTGTTCCATAACTATGATCAAACCAGCACCCCTGTCCGTACACTTAGTGCTTCCGTTCCTCAACCCCCTCCATACCCATCCCAACTCATAACTCCAATCCCTCGAACCCTTCCACCAACCACTAAGCACTCCTCACCAACTCTTACCATTCTTCACAATCACCAATCCTCCACCAACCCCTGCCATTCCCAACCAACTCCCCCACCAACTCCTACCATTCCTCTCCAACTTCAACCCCATCACTCTCCAGCTCCTCCACTCACCGACCACCATGAGGGTGAAGTGGAAGCCCTTCTTCACGGCCCGGCGGTACACCTGGTTGGGCAGGTTGGCGAAGCCGACGTAGCCGTCCAGCTGTTTGGTGCGACGCTGCGGGCCCCGCTGCCGCTCCCGGTTGTGTTCGTCCGCACGTCTTGGAGGCTCTGGCGCAGGACCCTTGGTCGGCTCCGGGTGGTCAGGCCTCGGCGCCACCTGCAGAAGAGAGAGAGAGAGGGTGGTCAGAAGTGGTCAGGGGTGATGCCTGATGAGGGAAGGTGAGGGTTGGTCAGGGTTGGTCAGGGTCGGGTAAAGGGATCAGAACTGGGTAAAGGGATCATGACTGATTAGAGAGTGTCAGACTGAGGGATGGCTGTGGGCAAAATAGGTCAGTGGATGGCACAAGCGGCCCGTTCAGAGGGGAGGTCAGATGAGGTCAGTGATTGGCTGGTGATGATTGATCAGATGATCAGAGGGTAGACAGGGACAGACAGTCCATCAGCGATGGCCAATAACGTCCAGGGTAGTCCATGGTGGTGATAGATAACTCCTCACTCGACACCATAGGACTGGAGAGACTCAGACCGTGGAAACAGACAGTGAAACAGGCCGAAACAAACTAAAACTGACACCGTGCTAAAACCCGAAGGCGTCCTATCGGCTCAATCGCAGATAATCCTCATCAGAGCGTGTTTCAAGGCGCCAGGTCTGTCACCAGACCGCCCTCCCCTGTGGCTAGCCAGCACCGGCAAAAACGAAGATCACCCAGAACCAAGACTCCGCGTTTTCTCATTACTCAAACCGACCCGCACTTACATCAAGGTCGTTAAAGTAAGTGCCATCTCATATGGAGATCACGATCTCCCCATAATGGATCAGCCGAGGAGGACAAAAGAAGAAAACACCCGGCCTCCAGCAATCGGCATTCGAGAAAGGGTCGTGAGATTATTACTATTCCAAAGCGGTCGGCGGCAGGCGATCCTTGGTACCCCACTGTTTAAGTGAATGTTCGTGTATGATGTGACGCACCATGTATGATGTGACACATTCTGACACCGTCCGCTGTTCGCGTCAACGACCAGGATGATCCCCTCATGCTAATCTTCCCGCACGTGAGCGCGAACCGCGACCGCCAACACCGGTCCCAAGCCTGGAGCGGCACCACCACGACCCCTAGCCCTGGATAAAAACGGGACGTCCCGGCCTCGCGTACGATAACCTTCGATCTTCGATCGCGAACCGGCCGACTCACTCAGGCGGCTGCGGTAAAAACGATCAGCTCTGTGCGGCGCGGAGCGACGGTGAAAAAGATCGATAGCCCGACAAGGCTTCAATCGACGGAGAACATTAACAACCGAGAGCTGATTGCAATCTGAGCCAGGCGAATCTCATGAAGCCGTGACCGCCTGCGTATGATGCACTCACGCGGTACGAATGGGGAACATTAGTCACCGGCTTGAGGCTCGCATACTTGAAGAAACGCTCACTCGCACAGATGAAATCTGCGAACAACTCAGGGGATGATGTCGGCAACCAGCGAGACTAATGTTTTAATCCGCTCAACCTCATTGAAAGCAGTCATCAATCGCAAATTGAATCGGCCACAAAACATCAAAGTGAAAGTTTTAATGTGCGAGGTTTTTATTGGGTGTAAAATTATGGCTGTTCCGTGGGTAAGACAAATGCAACTGTCTTTAATGTTGTTAAAGACACTTTGGTAAGCTAGCCCTATTCATTTGATGTCATGGATCATGTGAAACATCTCATCTGCTCATTTCAATCATGAGGATGCCACAAATATTTTCATTTGTACTAACTTAATAGACGTATCGATAGACTTTACGGGAAAATAAAGCCACAAGATCTAATTGTACATTCTAATGGTTCGCAAGGCGTAATGCACCGTATCATATCCCCAAAAATCGTCACGCACGACAATTAACGTCACGTGACGTGGGCACCGTGACGGAGCCGGCGGCGTCACGCAGCATGACCGTGCGTGACGGACAGAACGGCGTGACGTGATGGCGTCCAGCGTGACGCCGGTCGGCGGATCTTACTCGGCAAACTACGGTCTTGCAACATAGGAGACTTCTCACCTCCCACCCTTGAACTAGGGTCATTCGGGACAAGTTTGAAGGTTGATTTTTAAGTCAATCCGACGCCACGAAACATAACGGTACACCAACATCAAACCAGAGCCGTCGAGAA
The DNA here is from genome assembly GCA_031763405.1 of Balanus nubilus. Taxonomy (NCBI): domain Eukaryota; kingdom Metazoa; phylum Arthropoda; class Thecostraca; order Balanomorpha; family Balanidae; genus Balanus; species Balanus nubilus. The sequence continues at coordinate 14,570 of JARFNZ010167684.1, forward strand.
TGACGGTCCCAAAAATGTAACGGATTTATGGCATCAACACTGTCACAACATCCGGTACTACGACAGTAAAATGAGGACAAGTGGACGATAATTTGCATGACAAAGTTGTTAGGACTCATACTGCAGAGATAATAAACACAGAAGGATTTCGTAAACAAAAAATCGCAGGACCTACTGCCGTCAGCAACTAAGCTTCGTTCGGTGTTGCTTTTCGTAGCATGAATATGAAACCTCCCGCTGCAACGATGAAGCAAGCTCTCGTCGATTTCCACATAACGCGCCCATCACCTGAACCCTCCTGTTCCCGACATTGACCTGGTGGTTGCCAGTTAGATCCAGTGACCTGGCATCGGTCCTCAGCAGTCCAGTGTTTCCTCGGTCCAGCTGTCTCCGTCGCTGAGGCAGCGGCAGCTGAGAGGGCTGCGGACCACCGCCCCTCTGCACGCCCGGGGCCATACCCGCCGCAGGTCACGGTCTGGAGAGTCCAACACACAGCCGCTGGTTGCCAGCACTGGCGCCGCGACGCGGAGGTTCTCTGGCACTGCGCGCAGGCAGAAACACAAGAGTGCGTCGCCGTTGTCCACACTCACTGTCCACAGCGCTGTCCGTATGTTCAGTGTCCACTGCTCTCCACAATGCCCACACTGCCGTCTGCAATGTCCAACAGCTGTCCACACTATTCTCCACGCTGTCCACACTTCCTTCACCTCAATCCACACCGCTAGCCTCACTGTCCACTTCTGTCCACACTCCACAGCACAGGTACCCGGGCCGTCCACGGCGTGCGTCGCCAGGTGAGGAGCGCGGTGTGGACGGCGCACCTGCACACGGGCCGGTCGGTGGCCGAGTGACCGACAGTCGGTCCGCCCGCTCGCTCGCCTCCCCACGGCCCGCTCAGGTCTGAGAGCCGGCCCGACCTCCGCCGCCGCCGCCTCCGCCTCCGCCGCCTCCGCCTCCGCCTCCGCCGCGCCGCCGGACCGGAGCGGACACTGCGCCGACTGATTCCGCGGCGATTAGCGGGTAGAAGTGATCCGGCAGGTGCGACAAAGTCTGACGACAGCGGCGGCTGGACTGGGGCTGGCCCAGCGCCGCGCCAGGCGGGGTGGTAAGCTGGACCACCGCCGTCGGCCGTCGGGGTGGCGTAGTTGTTACCGCCAACGCCGCACGGGCCGGTGCGCCGGACCCACTGGACCACCGCCGCTGCCGTCCGGACTGGTACAGTAATCCACCGCTTTGGAGCTACTAGACCGCGGAATAACTGACGAAAGACTGAAGACAGACTGGAGACTTCACAGACTACAAATTCGATAGTTCTGAGTCTGAATACGACTATTGGTCACCTGAGCGGCGTTACCCCTGTCAGCAGGTCAACGGTGATGGATACGCATTGACATGCGAAATAAAAAGTGCCGCAACTAGAGCGTACTAGTTAGACAGCGAGTCAAATGAGATAATCGCATTGATCAAGAGCCTAATTAAGTGAATTACTGTCTGTGCTGTGAAGTTGTTGAGAAAAGGCGACACCCCGCAGATCCATGAAAAATCGATGATTTATTCTGTTTACATCATTACCCAAAACGACAGGGGTCCAAATCGATTTGGAAAAAGGACATTTGATGTTAGAGTACCCAATGGACATAACTTTGTATCATCCACCGTTGACGGAGGCGAAATTGACATTTTTAATTATATCTATCCAGAATCAGGAATTTAATCAACACTGAAGAAACCGATCATTTAGTTTACGAAAATCGTACGAGATCTTCCGACAACCCGAGACATTAGAGTTTAATGTAGGATTTGCTGCAGAATGCTGTTTGATGCTCGTAATTCTTGGTAATCAATATTATTCCATTTATTTAGCTATGCGGGTACCATGGTGGAAAAGCATGTGAATCAATGCGTCAGTTCACGGAGCTGTTACTTTGGTTGCCTTTGAATCACCTTCATAATCAATATAAGGCTCCCTCCCTGTTCACCCCCCGCTGAACCACGCCCGTGAACCACGCCCATACCGCTGAACCACCGCCCGTGAACCACACCCATACCGCTGAACCACCGCCCGTGAACCACGCCCATACCGCTGAACCACCGCCCGTGAACCACACCCATACCGCTGAACCACCGCCCGTGAAC
>JARFNZ010167794.1:0-16700 GCA_031763405.1 Balanus nubilus
CCGGGGCTTTAACCCCTCTCCCCAAATCTTCTGAAAGAGGCGAAATTTGACACATTTTCTAATTGAGAATGAAATTTAATAAACTTTTACCAAGGCATGTTTGTTTTAAACTGTCTTATAAGGCACAATGAAGCCAAAGCCGATTAGTTTTTCAAATTTGGTGAAACTTTTTGAAATTTAGCCCCCCAAAACCACCTGAAGCCCTCGTTCTGGATCCGTCAGTGAGCTCAACCACGGCCAAAACAAATTGTGATGGAAGAGGATGACGGAGGAAACTTCGATTGATACGCCCTTATATAAATACGTAAAAATACCAGGTGTGATGTTCCAGAGTGAGATGATAACGCAACTCTTCAAATACAGATTGCAAGCGATTGAGGGCAAACTATTCAAAAAGGACGGAACTGATATATAGATCTGCAGCATAAATAATGTTTTGATTTTTAAGCAAGAATATCAAGAATGGCAAGAATATCCCCTTATGCTTTCACAAATATTTAAGCCAAATGCTGGGCTGGCGATCAGGATTACACCAGCCTCATCCGCTTCTCGTTTTTCGTTTACACAGTATCAAATCGCAAAGTTCACGTTTAGCTCTGCTTCCTTCGCTGATGGCCCATGAGTAAGCGACACGTGCTCTCAAAAATACCAGGCCGGAATTTTGTCCTGGAATATGGCATCGGTACATCAGTTTGTTTCTGGAAGCGCCGGTATACAGGGAAGTAGACGACCCAGTGACACGAGGCAAGGTACTGGCTCTGTACTTTCCTGTTGCGTCGGAACGTGTCACGAACAATCTAAGCCATCCTAAAATTGTAGCATATGCCTTCTTTTCTCACCGACTGAATTGAATCGCCATGCATGACATACATGGCGTAACTTACACATACATTACTGACATTACACCTACAAGGCATCAATAAATATTTGAGAATGAAATGGAATCAAAGTGCGTTTCTTTCCAAAAGGCACATGGTCAGAAGTGTCTTCCATGAAGAACCCCCGTTGTCTGCAATGCAAATGAATGAAATCGGGAGGCTCAATGATTGTTCATAACAACTTAAAGGGACATTGTCACCTAAAATACACAATTTGACGGGAGATAGAGCCAGTTTCCCTTGTTCAACCGCTCCAGTCCGTTCAAAAAACTTCGCCCTCAATCGTCTGCAATCTTCATTCAAAGATCGATTTTTCGCACAAGTTTTAGTAAAACCGTAGGTACTTCTAACCTAAAAGACTCTGGAATGACTGGAATCGCACCATCACTACAAGACATTTGAAGGATAAATTTAATTAGGATTTGGGAGTGTACCAAAAAAAGAATGTTATCATCGTGTTTTCTGTTCAAAGTTCTATTCTCATGTATTTTTTAGTCAAACACAGTGCTCTCTTTATCTTTCGAATAACATGAATCAACACGATTCGCGGATGCTTTGGCTAAGTTAAGTACGCAATGCCCCCTACCGTGTCGTCGGATTCCGCCCGTTTAAAATGCCGTAAAATGCACTCTGGGCTGTGTGACTTTAAAAAGAGATTGATGCACAGTGCACACCTACGATGGACAGAATAATGTGTATCATTCATGGGCGTCGTCATCGGGGATGTGGGACGCGTCTCCTACATCTTCGAACTTGAACATTACGTCTGTGGGCATAACGCCATCACGTCATGGAAAGGCACGACTTCAGAATGCATCCGTCACCCGAAACTTTCGGGAGGCGGCAATGCCCTTGGTCTTAATCAATAAACATTTTAGCCAGGACCCCTTAACGCTGTATTCCTACTCTTTTCTCTCGCAGATATGCATGCATCTTTCGTTAGGCCATCAGCGACAGCCAACATTCTCACATGCACTGCTTCCGCCGCTCTCGAACTAGCGAAACGACATAACTCAACGCAGGCAGTGAGGCTGATGAGGCCGGCTAATTTGCATATTGGAAGCGATCAGCCCTCTCGACATGGCGGGAGCGCAGCTTTACTCAGAGGAATGGAACGGAGCACTGCGGGACCCAAATGGAAAGTGAAATTATCTTAAAAGTTTACTGATTTTGGTAAGGGTTTTGGTTGATCGGGGTGGGTCGGTAAAGGAACGTTTGAGCAGGATTAATTTAGGTTTAATCTCGCAGGCGTAAAATCACATTGGATATTTATAAAATCTTACAGAGGATGTTTATTGAGCAAGTATAGTTAGGTACTGAACTTTGGATAGCTTACAGTTCGAACTTCAAAGCGGTCGTAAATCGTAATGCGGTCTCGCGGTGGCCCAAGCTGAAAACATTCCTTAACGTGCCAAGTTGGGCAATTTGAATGTTTGCCAATGCTGCTTACGACCGCCGCACCACATTAATACCATTTTACATCGCGGAACACCATTTTACACCACACTAGCTTCACCGGAACATTTGCTTCACAAAGCACAGGCTGCGCCGCAGATTCAACACAAGTGAAGAGGTTCCCACCGTCCGAGCTGTGCGAATTTACATTGGAATGTTTTCTCGGTGGCGGGCGGAGAATCGGCGCGGTGTTGGGAACAGGAGCGGCGCCTCAGCCATCGGCGGTCTCCGCTCGGCTCTGAAAACACGCCGGGCCGTCAGTGACGCCGAGATGATGATACATCACTGCTGCCGGGGCCGGCGGCCGGCTGTGACAGCTCCACCGGCAGCCCGTCCCTTCCAGTCCCTCCCCTCGCCGCCGGCAGCCGACAGCGGGCCGACTGGCCACACATCTCAGAAAAACCGGCCGAAAAACCGCCACCGCCCCCGAACAATAACCCTCCTGATTGGGAAACACTAAAGCATAGCGCCACAAAAAGCCGGCTGAGACAGTTTTGGACGGGTGTGCAGAAGTCCGGATTAAATTTGTCGGACGCGGAGGAAGCCTGCGCGGGCCTACGGTAGCTCGGGCCGAGCACGGTTCTCACGTGCTGTCGGGTAAGGTGTGGATTAAGTCGCCACGCATGACACGAAAGACGGCCTCTTCAAGGTTCTACACTTCCTTTTCAGCAGAGCCTCTTGGTGCAAAAATGGATTACGTTTTACCTTTTGCCGGCATTATGACATTAAGGATGAAAGTCACCAACAACAAACAATTTCGCACCACTCCTTTGTTCTTCCGAACAATTTTATGCCGCACTAGGCCCCGATCACGCGGCACTGGCGGCAGTATGCAATATACGTGTTAGACTGCAACAACGAACTGCTCCACTTTTATTTGCCTGCCCTGGCGGTATCACTGATGTCCTACGGCCATGATACGGAAGCCTGCGGTATATACCAATACTCAGAACTAGGTTCAGTGGTTCCTGCTTTCGCTGCCGTCCTCAGTTACAGAGAGCACGGTGTTCTGTGCAGGCGACTGCCGACTCGGATGCCCGGCGGCCGCTGAGATGCCGGGGAGAACATCTTGTCTGCACGCCATCCGGACGTCTCAGTGACGGGTCGGACGGCGTGAAAACCAGGCTGCACTGTGCACGTGCACACATTTACCTGTCGTCCCCAGCAGCGGAGCAGCTTTGGGCGAACGCCAGGCTGTTTTTGTGGCAGCACCACACACTGGGTGACTGCAAACACGGAGACATTGGGCCGAACCGTCCCCTTTTTACCAGCCACGGCGGTTTATGCCGCCCCAGCAGCCGGCCGACCGGCCCACCGGCTTTTTATTGCCCGAGCGTAAAAGTATCGAACCAAATTAGCATAAGATATGACTACTTGACGCCGTAAATTTGTCTGAGCGCCGCTGTCGGGTGACCAGCGTGAGGCGGCCGTCGATGGCAGAGTTAGGTGTCGTGATGTCACCCTGAGCCGACCGTGGGTGTTGGAGCTGACCACGGCCGCTTCCGACGACGTGCATCTTCTTCAGGCAGACGGGACAAACACGACTACCTGCCACCAGCCACAGAGCGACGTGTTTATAGCTTCAAATGATCGCATGCTATGTAAATTTACCTCCGTTTAATTTAGATACTCAAGCGTCAGACCTCTGGCGAATTGAGCGCTGCAATCAGATACCCGAGCGATCGCGTGGACACGTGAGTCGGTGAACCAACTGAAGACTGGCCGGCCGATATCCATCTGTAAAAGCGGCGTAAAACAGTTCAAAGGCGGCGTGAATGTGGCCGTGCCATGACACTTTTTCCGCACAACCGCGGCCCTGGGAAGGACACCCCCGGCCCTGACAGCACTCCTGAGGTGACAGTGGAAGGGACCGTCCCAGACTGGCAGCGCCATGCGACGACACAGGGATAGTGCCACCAGTGCCGTCAGTGGCGGACGCAGTGTCGGGGTTCTGACCGTCACGCCCCTGTGACGTAATAATGACGTGATTAATCGGCGGAGCGACAGGTCCGCTCCGCCCGGCGGTCTGAACACGGCCCACCGCGGCAGTTACCGCGCTCACGACCTCATTTGCGCCGCCAGTGCCGCAGCTGCGCCAGTTTTATCTCGCGTCACACTGCGGCAAACAATGGCCGATGCAATTTTCGTCGGAGAATTGGCCAGCTGAGTGATTTCAAACGGCCGTAAGATGAATCAACTGCATCGTTATGTCCTGTATTTTGAGCGTTTTACGACTTTTGAGCGGAACACCGAATGGCCGTGGTACCTGATGCGATTGGAGGAGCTAGGGCGACCCATGCTGCTTTATTCGAGGACACAATGTTTTTTTTTCTCAATATCATAGCGTTACGTTTGTTACAATGCCAGGGTGAATGATATGGAGACCAGGTGACGATTGATTCATCTATCGATAGGTGACGGTAGACGATTAGAGGTTTGACCTAGTCCCATCCATTCAAATGATGGTACTAGGTCAAACATTTCGAATCACAATTATTATCGAGGGAGTGCGGAGCACGAGGCGAGTTCTTTTCTAGTGTGTAGGGGAAAATCTGAATATGAGCGGCCAGGCTCAAGTAAACTCAAATGGGTGACTACCATGGGGCGTGGCGCGTGCCGCGTGAGGGATGTTGAAAACGGATTTCTTGCAAGAACTCCTCATTGGCTTGGCCGATTGTGTTCAAATTTGGTGCGTGATTTGGGAGCAACCAGCTGCAACTTTTGCGCATGTCAAGGATGGGATACGTGCGCACGTGCACACTCAAATTATTTGTCTCAGGAACGGCTGAACCGATTGTGTTAAAATTTGGGTTTTGTTACCCCCATGGCCTCCGCCTTTCCACTAGTCACGGTGGGATTGCCTCCGCACAGAGGCACGTGCACATCCCTATACTGTATTTCAGGATTGGCCGAGCCGATTTAGTTCAAATTGGTTGATTGGAAAGGGTCCTCCAACTCCTGCTTTCCCACAAGTCAGGGGTAGAGTTCTTATGCACGTGCGCACGTGCACACCTCCAATATATGGAACGGCTCTCTCGTTCTTTCATCGCCAACAATGGCGTTTTACTGTTGCAATGAGTTATAAATTACTCGAACTGTCATTAGCCGGCAATTGCAACTGTTAAGCAGTGACTGTTTATTCATCAAACCATGAACAGTTTACGAGAGTTCTGAGTTACCATGTCGGTGTGTCCTTTTTCTACCCACGCACCCACGAGAAGTGGGTTGAAACTACTCACGTGGGTAGTCGCGGGATCTGCAAGCACCCATTCAGTTGCGGCGTGAAGTTGGTTGGTAGTAAGATGTAAAAATATAAGACATCAAAACGGAGAAATATTTTCTAAGCGATATGTCCTACCAATATTGTTTCCATTTCCATTTATCGACACTGTCGCGCTTATCAAAGTGTTTCAAATTGCTTACAATTAACAAATAACGTACTATTTCTTCATATCCACCCAATACATCATAAGTTAACAAATTCCTTCATGTGCATTCGTGGTTACTAGTTAGGTAATTAATTAATTTATCTGTATAAGTGGGTAGTTGTAGCGGGATTGTGGGGCGGGGTGGGTAGTCACAGGCTCAAAAAAGGGCAGCTGATACCGAGCCTCGACTCACGACCTGATCGATGTCGTCGAGGAGTGCAGCAGCGCAGCTCGAGCAGCGGGACCGGGTAGTGGGTCGGCGCAGCATCAGACGGCATCACTTTCACCCCTGAACAATGGTGCTCTGAGCCCTGCCGACGCTCAGTCATTCTATACCCATGGGGTGCTGCACTGCAGTCAGCCGGTCCATCAGTCGGTATGGTGTTGGTTACACGGGTGGTGATTGTGGTGTTGGGTACTTCAGATCACCGGTATCACCGGCTCGATTGACCAATGCGCCAGATCTGGCCACAGTCACCAGATAGCAGCAGCGATCATTGTTCTATACTGACTCAGGTTGAAGTACAGTCCGCGCAGGAAGGTCGCATGACGACAGTCGTCTCCACATGAACTGAACGTGTGAAATTAAATGCTGCTTGTCGCTTATTCTTTGAGATATGACAACCAATATGAGGTGCACCTTGGCAAGTGGCAGATCACACTGGATCACACTGGATCACACTGGATCACACTGGATCACACTGGATCACACTGGATCACACTGGATCACACTGGATCCCACTGGATCACACTGGATCACACTGGATCCCACTGGATCACACTGGAGTGTTGCCGAGTTCACACTGGAGGAACGGACGCCAAAAGACATCGTCCCTTCACCGTACACAAGTTCAAAAGGTCGAAGTTGAATTAAGTTCGCCAAAATTGCAATTGCATTTGTACTTGACTTTACGAAATTCAACTTCATTGAATTCGTCGGTCCGTCGTTCAGTCAAGTGACGACGGCTGCGTTTTGACATCGGCCACCCTCGGTGTGAAGTCGGCATAAGACAGCTCAATAGCTGTCCACCGTCCAGACGGGGCCGCCGCTGGGTGGCCGGCCGGTCACTACATCGCGCCGACCGGATGGGTAGTTCCGGCGCCTGCGGCCACGCCTCGGGCGGTGCCGCCTGGGAGTCTGTGGTTAGAGGATGCGGCACGTTTCCGCCCGTGCGCCCCCCCCCCCCCCCAATGGCGGTGGGGGGCTCACGCCGGGTGGCCGCCCGCTCACTTACCGGTTCAAATTAGCGGAGGGACGCCTTTTGAAGTGTGATGTTTTATCTGACCTGGCATAGCCCGAGCAATTAGGTGGCGTGATAGCAGGCAGCACGTTGTTGGTGTTCATTTGGGTATTCAGCGGTCCCCTGCTGGCTGTAGCAGGGAGTCGTGGAAAAGGCAGCAGCTCACTGCCGGTGGCGAACATTAACTGGTTAAACGGTGTCCGTTCATACAGCGCAAATGGCACCTTCCGCACTCAAAGGGTCAATTGACATTTCGTTTTCACGGAACTTACGGAGGAATGAAAGCCATAATTAACTGCACAAGCTAGCATCTCCATCAATCGTTTATCATTACAGTCCTGCAATATTAAGAGGAAAATTAATATACATACAGAGTGTCGTTGAGAGGCAAGACAACTCGCTGACATATGCAGGTCTACCACAGACGACGGTCCTCCCTCCGCCCAGTCTTCTGGTCAGTCCTCTGGTCAGTCCTCCGTCCAGTCCTCTGGCCAGTCCTCTGGTCAGTCCTCTGGTCAGTCCTCCGTCCAGTCCTCTGGTCAGTCATATGGTCAGCCCTCTAATCAGTCCTTTGATCAGTCCTTTGATTAGTCCTCTGATCAGTCCTCTGATCGGTCCTCTGGTCAGTCTTCTGATCAGTCCTGTGATCCTCTACATTACACCGCCGAGGCCAAGCTGGCTCATCGGTCGGCACCGGCCGGAGGACGCCGCCTTCCAACTGAATCAGGCATTGATGTCCTCTTGGCCCGAGCAGGCAGTAAATAATGCAAAGGTAGTGAGCCCTAACCGAGGGTTCAGCCGCGGCCACTATTTTATACAACTGAACAGTGTAGACGCGGAGAGACCTATCCTGTGATGCTGCGGAGCAAGGTGGTCTCGCGTGCTGGCGCCGGATGCCTGCGACATTTTAACGGTATTTCCAGTCAGGAAACTTGTCAAAATCCTCAGCTTAAGCTTGACCTTCGAAGTAAGCAGTTTGCCAAGGCGAAAAGCCTTTGAGTCGTTTAAATGAATTTACCAGATGCTGGCAGTTTCTTGGTAGAAAGTAGGGATTTCGTGATTGGGTTGACAAGCGTGACCAATTATTCCGGGGTGCAAATCTGCTGTAATTCAGCGGGGATTGCGATGACTTGCCCTTGGTGATATATGTCAGATTGTGCCGTTGGATGCCTAAAGCCGTCTAGACTGTGGACTGGGCCGGACCGTGCTGGGGTGCCGGTCATATGGACTGGGCTGGACCGTGCTGGACTGCTGGTCATTGTGGACTGGGCTGGACCGTGGTGGGCTGCTGGCCATTGTGAACTGGGTTGGACCGTGCTGGGCTGCTGGTCATTGTGGACTGGGCTGGACCATGCTGGGCTGCTGGTTATTGAGGGCTGTTGGCTGGGCTGGACCGTGCTGGACTGCCGGTCATTGTGACTGTGGACTGGGCTGGACCGTTCTAGGCTGCCGGTCAGTGTGACTGTGGACTGGGCTGGATCGTGCTGGACTGCCGGTCATTGTGACTGTGGACTGGGCTGGACCGTGCTGGGATGTCGGTCAGTGTGACAGACGGCTGGACCGTGCTGGGATGTCGGTCAGTGTGACTGTGGACTGGGCTGGACCGTGCTGGGATGTCGGTCATTGTGACTGTGGACTGGGCTGGACAGTGCTGGGATGTCGGTAATTGTGACAGACAGCTGGACCGTGCTGGGATGCCCGTCATGCGTTGCACACCCACCGCTGAATGATAGAGCATTGTGTGCGAATCATAACTCAGCCAGCGTAAGAATACCCCGCATCGTTTCTCACCAATAGCCATACCCCATGGCAGTTATAGCTAGGGTCCGACACGGTGCTTCTTAACTCAAATACCCATATCTTGTTTTGGCGGCTAATACGGTGTTATAGAGTTGCCATTGTGATTCTATAGCGTTCATTAACAAATTAAAATATGACGATTAAGTGAGCGTTTCCTACATTTGCGACAGCTCAGGCTTCGTAACAGCTGACAAAATGACAAAAGAAAACAAAGGGTACCTGTAAAATAGTCCCTAAAACACGTGTTCAGAAAAAAATGCAAAATACGTACAGCAATGCCGACATGTATCAAACTAATTAGTGCTGTTTGGCCGGACATGTTCCCAGTGCTATAGGTAAGACGACTGACGGAGTTTAGCATTTCACTCCGGGTCTGATCGCACCATTCCATCGGTGCCAGGCGGGGTGACCGACCACACACCGGCCCGGTCACCGCCCCCACCTCAGTGAACGTGACTGCCGCGTCTACCGTGGCACCCACGACCGTCCGAACACACCGGAAAACGATGGAAAAACGGTAAAAACACCACACGATGCCATCGACAAGACTCCGCGCACGAGCGAGCACCAGCCGTGCACGGAGTGGCGGGCGCCGAGCGAGCACCGCCGCACCGTGGATCCGGATTAGGACGCCATGATGGTCATAATTTTATGGAAAGCTGGGGATGAGAGTGTGCTGGCTCTTTCATGCTTGATGGGCCCATTCTGTGATAAGATCCAGCTTTTGTGTTTGCCGAGAGGAGGTCAACCGTTTGGCAGCGCGAGATTAACCCGATATGACGCCTTCATCAAAGGGAAGAAATTAATCTGAGTAATCACATTAGTGCTCTTAAGTTAGGCGACGTGTGACAAGAAAGACTGACGGATTTTTTTCCAGATCTGTGGTTGATGTAAAATACTTTCCTTTTCAACCTTGAAATCGTGCTTATGGCGAAAAAGGTAGGGAAAATATAGCTTTTGTTTAGCGTCATTATGACATAAATGCTTAAATCCGATACCGTTTGCACCGTACATGTATCTGACAGTCTAGTCTCGACAGTCTAGTCTCGACAGTCTAGTCTCGACAGTCTAGTCTCGACAGTCTAGTCTCGACAGTCTAGTCTAACCTCGCTGTTTCCCTAGTAGCTTGTTTCTCACTCCCTTTTTTCCCTCGTAAATCATATACGGAGCGAGCAGTACCTAGCCCATATCCTACATATTTGTCTATAGATGGATTTTTTGCTTCACATTTTGACTTTGTTGATTCCTTTGGGACCGCACTCCTTTCACCACTTGCCCTTCACATTCTCCATTGAAAAAGTTACTGTCTGTCTTCTGAAAATGTCAACATATCCTTGATGCATATATCCACAACCACTTTTTCCATGACATTCCAACCTAACGCGTTGATGAAAAAATACGTTTTAATGTTACTGCATGCAGGAGGAAGTGTTTACCGATTATACAACAGAGACAGTGACACTTCTCTCAAAGATTATACACCAGAGACAGTGACACTCCACACAAAGTCGGATGCTGCGCTCTCTCCAGTGGGACATTTTCTCCGAAAAGCCAAGCTACGGTGAGCGGCGAATGCCAAGACAATGGACTCGGGTCCTCGGAATATGATAATTTGCCGCTCTTTCTCCACTCTTTCTGCGCGATTACGCATTCGTGGTGAGCGTGGCGGACCCTCGCTGACGTCACATCTGTCCCAAGACCAACCTTAGGACACTCTATCTGATGGAAATTCCTTTCAGTTTGCAAAACCCGCTCGGCGGGGTTAACGTAACACGTATGGTCGTTATCTACCGACCACGGAGCGCTTCTCCGGCCCTCTCCCTCCCTGTCCTATCCAGCGGAGTCCATGTAGTGCGGTGTGCAGTGTCGGCTACTGACGCTGACGACAGCACAGCCGTCAGCGACCTGGCCGGAGCACTTCACGACCCCGCCCCTGCCGTCCTGACGTCCCGTCGCGGCCGTCGGTCGGCGCAGGGGAGCTGCAGCCCGCTCTCCCGACCCGGCGGTCACCAGCTCCTCCCAGATCGTGAGCCGCCCTGCAGCCCTTCACGCCCCGAGCATGTTCCGACACCGCCGGGAACAGCCTCGCCGCCACTCTCCAACCCGTAACGAGAGATAAATTCCGGTAATACGACGGGAAACGGGGCTCTTCTTATAGGGTGAAAACAATCGTCGATGCATCGGGATGAACGTTTTCTACGACGTCACGAAGGCATCGTATTGAACCGTTTTTAAGTATCTGATGATGGTTTTGCTGGTGCGATAACCACTTGAAGCATTGTGGTTAGATGTTGCAACAATGCATAACCTCAATAAACGGATACGTGAATAATGTACTCTGTTAACGGGCCAATGTCTGGAATGCAGGCGACTTTGCCCACGTGTGTAAGGTTGTTTCTCAATAGCATGTATATCGGCATGTATATCAGCATGCCAGCATGATGGCCATGTAGCAATAAGACTTCCATTGCATGCCTTTAACCTTCACCACGCAATCGTCCTTCTGCATACTGTATCCAAAAGCGCACATTTGTACATACTCCGCGATGCATGGATGGCAATGCTATCCGACTTCAAGATCGTTGAAATTGACTGCTTTTACATCTACCCCCGTCAGTAATAATACCCCGTACCCTCGTCAGCCTACTACCTACTAAGGTAATACCCCCGTCAGCCTACTACCTACTAAGGTAATACCCCCGTCAGCCTACTACCTACTAAGGTAATACACCCGTCAACCTACTACCTACTAAGGTAATACACCCGTCAGCCTACTACCTACTAAGGTAATACCCCCGTCAGCCTACTACCTACTAAGGTAATGCCCCCGTCAGCCTACTACCTACTAAGGTAATACTCCCGTCAGCCTACTCGGCGCGTGCCCAGCATGTAGCACTGGTCTGCGGTCCGCTCGTGCAGCTCACGGACTAGCGTTACACGGGCTATGACAAACCTGCATTGTTCCCCGACAAACACTACACAATGTGTGCAGCAGGATATGTTCTGAGGAAAGGCAGGACCACTCGGCGCCCCTGTGGGTGTTCGGTGTCCAGCCAGGCGGAGAAGGACCCCTGCGAGGCGTATACGACGTCCGGTTGGGGATATGCGTGACAAATCACAATAGACCAGCTGGCCCAGCTGGTCCGACGCGGTGGCACAGCTTTGGTCAAGTCGACAGGTACGCTAGTGAGTATTTCCTGTCTGCCGATGAGTTTCCATGCGTGCTGAGAGGCAAGCGCGTGCAGTTTCATAAGTTACTGTTCTTTTATTTTCAAAACCTATCGGTTGTTGTGAGCCTGAGAAGCCACCAAAATAATAGAAGTTCCGGTCCCTCTTTATCCCGTTCCGCCACGCTCCGTCCGTCAGTTTCGAGCCCGTCCCGTCTGTCCCGTCTGTCCCGTCTGTCCCGCCTGTCCCGTCTGTCCCGTCTTGTCCCACTCCGTCTTGGCGCGGCGCGGTGCAGCCGGATCCAGCGGCCGCCGTCACCCGACCCTGGCCGCACGGGGCGGCGGCGGACCGCGTCACTAACCGCCGCCGTCGACACTGGCGGCGCAGCTGCTGTTTTTGCACGCCGCCGTGTTGACACGGGGCCCCGTCAAAGGGCGCTGCTCACTGTCAATCTGACAGGCAAGGAGGGAGACGTACCGAGACGGACCCGAGACGGACCGACACGAACCCGAAACGGACCCGAGACTGGCCGAGACGGACGGAGACGGGACGGAGACGGACCCGAGACGGACGGAGACAGACCAAGACGGACCCGAGACTGGACGAGACGGACCCGAGACTGGCCGAGACGGACCCGAGACTGGCCGAGATGGACGGAGACGGGACGGAGACGGGACGGAGACGGGACGGAGACGGGACGGAGACGGGACGGAGACGGGACGGAGACGGGACGGATACGGGGACGGGGACGGACTGAGACGGACCGAGACAGACCGAGACAGACCGAGACAGACCGAGACGGACCCGAGGCGGAACCGAGACGGAACCGAGACGGACCCGAGACGGATCCGAGACGGACCTGATATGGACGGAGACGCATCCGAGACGGACCACGGACCCGAGACACACCCGGGACGGACTGAGACGGACCCGAGACGGGGTACCATCCCGTCTCGTGCGGCGGCCTGTCGGCCCGCTCCAAAGCCGCGTCTCCATGAAACTCTCCCCGCCGGCTGAAGATCAGGGGAGCGGTAAGAAGCTTAGAACATTGCAGTGCCAGGAGGATGAGATCTCTCTTCTTCGGCATTTTCGGCTTAGCATATCATTAGTGAGTGCAGATAACGGCTGATGTCTGTTCATCTTCGTTCCCCGATCTGTTAATAAATGGTTTGTGACAGCGATATAGATTACACGAACATTCGGATTCCATCACGGTATTTAGTCTCTGGGTGGTTTCGCTCCAAAGCATGCTTGGCGAAAGTGAAGAACGTTCAGACATTTGCCAACTTGAGCAGTCGCCCACACTAGCATGGCCTTAATTAAAACGTAACGGGAAACGTGAGCAGGTAACCGCGGAAAACGGTTTCCAGTATTTGAGAACAACAGACTGTTAATATGCTCGTTAATAGTTCCGCCTTGACCATAGAGTTCGCTGACAGGCAATGAAATATCCAATGCTGGAGCTCCATTGTAGAGGAAATTAAACGATCTAGGTCGACTATTTTGTCGTTTCCTGGTACCAGCACTGCGCGGAGTATGCAGATTGACTATTGTGGAGTACCATTGTTCTGGCTATGGGGATGGATTCTGAAAGATTTGACTGGAAATTAGGGCGGATAGCGCGGAAATTATTTTGTGTTACAGTTTAGAAACGAGTCAGTTAGCATCTGGTCACATTAGACTTCAGATGAACTACAATTTAGGTCACCAATGGATACCACTTTAACATTATATACCAATCATCAGTTATGATACAAATAGCGCCTTCATTTCAGTCGACAGCCACTCTGTAGTACCTAATGCAGCGCTTATCAAGGTCGGCATACTACCTGCCAGTTGTCACCCTATATGTTGGGATGAGTCATGATTTACATAATAATACCAAACGAACTTATTAATCCGTCCTACAATTATTTTCCATTCAACTACACTGCATTCCCTTATTCATAGATGAACTATAGCAGTTCATGTTATCTATAATATATGCCTTATTATAGCTCGATACATCTCCGCCAGTGGTTGACACTTATCCGAAGCAACGGGTTCACGTATCGTAACGTGAGCACGTGCCGCCTGGGTCGTGAGTCGTGACTCGTGCGCCGTGAGTCGTGAGTCGTGAGTCGTGAGTCATGAGTCGTAAGCCATGCACCGTGAGTCGTGAGCAGTGAGTCGTGAGCAGTGAGTCGTGAGCAGTGAGTCGTGAGCAGTGAGTCGTGAGCAGTGAGTCGTGAGTCGTGAGTCGTGAGTCGTGAGTCGTGAGTCGTGAGCCGTGCGCCGTGAGAGCGGTGTATGGGGCCACAGCAGCTCGGAGCCGCGGCAGGTGCCTGGTCTGATCTCTGTCCCAGGAGCCGACACACGTGGCTGGCGGAGGCCGGCATCCTATCAGGCAGCAGATGGGCTTTGGCCCGCACCTCACTGCGTCTAATCGGGCCGATTCCAGAAACGATCTCCGCTCCCTCCCGGACACGGCGGCTCCATCAAACACGACCGCCCGTCCCGCCGCAGGTCTCAGAACCAACACACTCGGCTGTCAGAACCAACACACTCGGCTGTCAGAACCGACACACTCGGCTGTCAGAACCAACACACTCGGCTGTCAGAGCCAACGCACTTGGCTGTCAGAACCAACACACTCGGCTGTCAGAGCCAACACACTTGGCTGTCAGAACCAACACACTCGGCTGTCAGAACCAACACACGCGACTGTCAAAACCAACACCGCTAGGCTGTCAGAACCAACACACTCGGCTGTCAGAACTAACACACTCGGCTGTCAAAACCAACACCGCTAGGCTGTCAGAACCAACAAACTCGGCTGTCAGAACCAACACCACTCGGCTGTCAGAACCAACACACTCGGATGTCAGAACCAACACACTCGACTGTCAAAACTAACACCGCTAGGCTGTCAGAACCAACACACTCAGCTGTCAGAACCAACACACTCGGCTGTCAGAACCAACACACTCGACTGTCTGAACCAACACACTCGGCTGTCAGAACCAGCACATTCGGCTGTCAGAACCAACACACTCGGTTGTCAGAGCCAACATACTCGGCTGTCATAACCAACACCTGAAGTCGTACTTGGCTTTGTACTTGGCGATTACTTTGGGCAATAAAATAGTCGTCGGCTCACGAACACAAACTATCGAAAGAAATTGAGTTAGACATCAAACTATTGCTCCTTGATCTAAGGGATGACTTTCGTCTGAGGAAGATGTGCAATAGTTTAACGCTACCGTGCTCCTTCCCTCAATGTGCTTCGAATCATACCATGGTGACCAGGTTCAATCTACACCCTTTCACGCTCGATTTAAAAAAGCTGAAATTATATTTTAAAAAAGCTGCAGTTCGATTTAAAAAAGCTGCACTTCGATTTAAAAAAGTTCAATCACAATTTGCACGCGATCTTTTTAAAATTGAACTTCAGTTTTTTAAATTGAATTGCAGCTTTTTTAAAAAGAATTTCAGTTTTTTTCTCAAATTGAGCGTGAAAAGGTGTAGTTCAAAATTTGACGTTCGGTCAAGGTAATAAGACATGCCAAACCGAGGGAGGGAGGGAGGGTGGAGGGGACAGCAGCTGGAAAGGATGGGACTGAAGCCCAGCCTCTGTGAGCTGAGCCGACGGCTGGCTGCACTCGCCGCTCGGTGCCCGTTTCTCGGAGTTTATCGCTTAACTGACAAGTGAGACTGGACTTGGCTGGGCACGACGCGTCCTTGTTCGGGGGCGTAGTACTGTTAAAAACGTGAAGTCAAAAGTGTAAAGGAAAACATTGAGAGATGTTCCAGATATTTTCTCTGAAGCACGTAGTCTTCTTTAATTCCCCTTCCAAATAAAAGGCAGACAGGAGTGCCCATCCCTTTCCCGTGTGACTCGATCATGTTCAATACATCAGCTTTTTCCCCAAAATGTTGAAATGATAATCACTTAAGTTAAACCACTCTCTGCAATATATTTAATTTATTTTGCTGACCCGGAACTTTGTGGCAGTATCTTTTCAACTCACCATTTCCGTGGACAGCAAACAAAGTCATGACTTAAAGGGAATAGTTCACCTTAAAAATGTGCTTGACAATCGGCTCATAGGGGTATCTTGGGCCCAAAACACCGAATCTGACATCAGTTTGCACGAAAAGTGAATAGCTGCGGAAAAATAAGCATGTTTTCTCTCTTTTCCTTCATAGCCTTCATGAACTCAATAAAACTTCACGCTGATGTGCGTCATCACACGTAGGCTACTTATTTTGGAAGCCATTGCACGTTACATCAATGGCTGACCTGAGACATAGGTACATTGTGCAAAAATAGTTATTATGTTTTCAATAAAACGGATTGTCAACACATTTCAACTATTTACTTACTTGAAATATTACTTACTTGAAATTTGAAATTTTTACTTACTTTCTACCAGTATTGCACCTAACGACACAGCGCCTTTCCTGGCATTTTTATTTTATGTTTATATTTATTAATATTACAACACAGTGGTATAAGACAAACAGTGGCCATACGCGTCACGCAACGGCGCTATTAGTCTACGCGCCCCGTCTGACCAAGCCGGGACGGCGCCGGGTACGTCGGCAGTTACCGTCCCGGCTCCGGGGAGGTCTGTTGGGTACCGCCCCGGCCGGGGAGAGCTGTGGAATACCTCCCCGGCGCTCCAGACTGCGCACCACCCGCACCGCCCCGTGAATACTACACATTGTAAATCCGCGAGGCTGTAAAT
>JARFNZ010167905.1:2002-16695 GCA_031763405.1 Balanus nubilus
GCCCCCTCCCCCCCCCCCCCGCCGCCACCACTGCCGCCGCCACCAACGCTGCCGACCTCGTTGCACACATATCTCGCTAATGCAGTGAATCTCTCGCAATTACGCCTCGATAAAACTGAGCTTATTTTAGCCATTGTTTTTATGTCACGCATTGTGGTTAGCAAAGCTCACCTCTCCGAAGCAGCGGCCTCTGAGAGCAATCCAGTGGGAGATAACATCCCGAGGGCACTCTTGATAATTACCCGGCCCAGAGGCGAGCAAACATCAGCCAGAGGAACGGGAACCCAGGGCCGGGGTCGACGGAAGACGTTATTCTGGCGCCGGGCGGCTTCCGTTGCATGCAGCTCCGCTGTTAACGGGCCACACGTAATAGAGCGAATTATCCGGGGACCGTTCGGACGGGCCGGAGGCGCCGGGGTGCATCGCCGAGTAATTGGTGGCTAGATGACCGAAGCCACCGTTGGGCCCACCCGGCAATCTTAGATGCAGAGGAGAGAACGGGTCTTCTCAGCTTCACACCTAGTCCACGAGATTGTCTTGCAGGTCATCTCTGTGTCTTCTTTCGAGTTTCTACTCTCTTCTACTCATGGTTGGCAAAGTTGCTGTTTGCTAGTATGCATTTTGTAGTTGTACTCTTTTGTATTTTGGACTTTAGGTCTCCAGAGCATGATCCAGTCGGACAAATTGAATCAAATACTATTGTTTATCATATTGGATTTAATTATTTTTATATTCCCCCTTTGAAAGACTAGAAAAATAATAAAAAAAAAGTACAAAAAAAGAGTACAAAATGCATACCAGGAAACAGCAACTTTGCCAACCATGCTTCTACTTTCAAGTCTTTTATGTAAGACTCGCTTAGTTCCACGAGCATTCGTCCTCTCTTGAGCCGGCTACAAACTGGGTCATTCGGCCGCGATATGGCTGGGATTTTCTCGAAGGAATGTCGTCACTACTAACAAAAATTATAATGTCGTTACGCAACTCTCCGACCAAATGAAATGTGTTCGGAGACGCGATTTGCGTATTTCAGCCTTGCACGGGCGATATGGCGAGCCGACTGGCCAGTGTATGCACGGCCGGTTTTAGGCTCTGGTAGCGCCTCAGACCCCCGCCCCATCTCTGTCACTCCTAACGACCTCTTAGAATCCTTTTCAATCCCTGTCTTGAGTCGCGTATCGTCTGAGACTTCCGTTTCGTCCTCGTGATCCACGTTTGTCCAGCATTCTGGCTGCGGTTGCTAAGCGCTGCTTCCAACCTGATGTGCCCGGTAGCAGCTCAGACTGGCTTTGCGGAATTTTTAGATGTTGAGCTGGCTTAGCCCTGGCGATTTTCACGGTCCCTGACGCTAAGCACCCTCCGCTGTCTGAGAAGCTGACGGGTCTGCATTAATTTTGATTATGTCCCTCACTGTAGTATATGATAACGTTTAGAAACCGTATCAATATTTATGAGCGTTGCTGAAGTATTTGTGACTAGCAGGCTAGAGCAGCCCAGTTCAACACTAGCACAGCATGATTCTGGAGGTCTATCAAGACACGCTGTTTACCAGCTTGTCTCTCCTCCCACGTGCTCTCCAAAGGCGGTGTTGTCTGGCGTAAAACACCCAGTGTTTTCTTACTAACCTTCGTACCCATATTGCTCCGCGGAGGGGCACATAAACACGCCTTTACTTCAGGGCGCACCGCCCCCACAGCACGCCGTTCGAACGTCGTGCGCAGGCAGCCAGGTGCGTCGTCCACCCGCTATCTGCGCGGAGTGCGTGGAGCGCAACACGCGCACGACTGACGCTCACACGTAGCGCACGCGCCGGTGCACGACCCGCACACTCGAGCTGAGCAGGATCAGGACACGGGCTGGTGCTGACTTCAGCACGGGCCGGTGGTGCTGAGAGGTGCGGAGACCGTGTAGATCAAGGGAAGGTGATATGGCGGTCGCTGAGGCGGCGGCGGCGGCGGCGGCGGCGGGGCGCGGGGGCGGATGTTACAACAGACCCGCAGCGACCTCCGCCTGCGCTGCGTGGAAGCGGGCCCGAGCGGGAACATGAGGCGTGGTAAACAGAGCGGTGCCGAGTCCTGGCCACCGACCGCGCCCTGTCCCCGCTGCTTGGCGTCGCTCCAGGCCGCGCTGGGCGGAGACAGACGACACGCCGCACATAAGCCCAAGTCGGTGTCACGGGTGGCCAATTTTTGTTCTGGGAAAAACGTAATGACGGGTTTAGTTGTGAACGGATTTCGAACAATTTATCACCATTCGATAGGAAACTGCATCCTTTACATGACATAAAAATAGTACCAGAGAATCAGAGGCGTCACTAGGAGTGAATAAATGGGAGGCATTATTTTGCTTTTGGTGTTCATCACATCTTCTACGAATGAGATTGTAAAAAGTGAGAGGCCAACGTTTTTTTTTTGTTAAATGCAAATAAGAGATGAATGATGAAAGGGGTGTTCTCAAGGAAGTTTTTAGCGCATCTGCGGAGTGGGAGATGAAGCAAGTGAAACAAAGAAGCAGGGGCGGCGGCATGGATTTCGTCTAGCGGGGCAGAGCTTTCCGGGGGCTTCCCAGCAAGAGGATCTTCGAGCAGGGAGGCCTTCGAACTTATACCACAAAATGTACATTTATTCCGGGGTTCGGCCACTTGGTTTTGATATTCAGGTACAAATAAGTAAAGGATTGTCAAACTTTAGGAACATAAAAAATATGTCGGCTACAGGGACCTCCAGAAACTGGTGCTTGGTCAGCTGCCCATACTGCCCCCCCCCCCCCACCACCACCTCCTTGGCGCACTCTTACGAATAAGCCACTTGATACCATAATTTGAAATGTAACAAATGAAGGGCTCATAGCAAATGCAATACAGCAAATGATAAAATGGACAAGCTGCCGAAACCTAGTATAAACTGTTAAAATAATAAAATACAAAACATTTGTTGGCAAAGATGTCTTAAATTTGCTTGACGTTTGCTAAAATCGGAACATGTATGCTGCGTACGTGTCCTGTCAATATGTGTAGGTTACACTTCTGGAGTCGCTCTCATCCCATATGATATGACAATGAAGATGTCAAAATTGATAACATCCTCAGAATTATGATGAATCGGTAGGTATCTACTCTTTAAAAACTTTTACTATAACCGATTTACATTGCATGGCGGATTCGGCTCGGCTTAGTATAGGCGAGCCGAATTCGCCATGCATTGTTAATCGGTTATAGTCACCTAATAATAAATATTAATGATCAGTGATCAATAATAATGCTAAACGATAATGTTGAGCCTGAGTGCATGAAGCAACGCAGTTTGTCTTCGCTTCTCTGTGTACATTTTGTTTTGAAGTCCTAGCATGCTTCAATTGGAAAGACTATATCCGTTGTCGAGCTGTGCGATGTAAAAACCTTTTTAGGCCATAAAGTATAGGCCACGCATATTCATTTTTCCCCATGTACTTCGATGGACTTCAATCTTCACCGATTTTCAAGAGCCATACGTCGCATTCGAAACACGGATTGAAGTTCTCAGTTCAGTCGGCTGTGCTGAGAAGATCCCTTTCCGAATGCATTACTATGTAATGATTTCCAGCTAATTGGACATTTTGCTATAACATGAGATGATGAAAATTTGAGTTTGGCGTATGTCGAATTTGGCAATATCGACCACCCGTGTCAGCGAGTTGGCCTTATGTGCGCCGTGGAGACAGGAGTCCTACAGCCGCCGGACCGTGTCTGTGGGATGTGGATGTGGATGTGGATGTGGATGTGGATGTGGATGTGGATGTGGATTAGTTTGTGTGAATGTGTGAATAAGTACGTGAACGTGGACGTGGACGGGGCTGTGTCTAGCTTCGAGACGGATGAGCTAGCGAGGGGTATTGCGAGATATAACTGAGCGTTGACTCCCTGTGTGCCTGGCGGGCCGGTCCACGACTACCGTGTGGCGGCCTTGCGCGGTTTTATAGTGACTGACACTATGCGGGTAAAAACTGGCCAATGCCCATACGGTAGCCATTACCGGGTCCGCCCGACTGACCAGACAATGGCCTTTGTTTGCCACGAGAATGACTCGGGGAGATATTCCGCATTCCATCGATATCAGCGTGACTTCTTCCCCTTCGATTATGTATTTTTAATTGAAAGAACATCGATAATGATAATGCAACACATTGGACAATAGCCACCATTTGTTTTTCTAGATAAGTGAAATATCTACTCGAGGTTTTGCTTTCCAACTCATTGGATAGTAACTTATTGCTATCCAACTTATTTCCAACTTTGGATTGGATTTCCAACTTATTGCTAGTAAGTTTTGCTCTTTGTCCTCTTCTCCATCAGCATAGTTATAAGTGCATTACAATGGTACAACAAGAAGATGTGCATATGGTTTGTACGCCTTGATGCGACAAAGAAATAAGTTGTCATAAATTTTCTTACTCGAATTATTTTTTTTCGGATTAGTCCAGTGAGACCGTAATGATTTTCATAACTCATCTTTGCTCTCATCTTGTGATTGCCATTTTAGGGCTAGCTATAAATGTTCCATGACCATTATGAAACCGTTATGCATTTCTGGCAACCTTAGATTCCAGGACGGCGGAATGGGCACTTTGATTACGCTACATAAAGGTAAGCCGCTGCCATTCGATATTTTGCCCAGCGCTCGCAGCCCGTTCATTTTTCGAAGACCAGATCGTTCTATAAATTCAGATAGCTCGTGTGGAATGGTGTCATATTGTCTGACACGAATTCATCTGTATCAAATATTGTAAGCCTCTAGAAATGTGAAACTGACTATTTGGGAGTAAGCCAAAGTAATTTCGTTTCTATGAGCGCTTTTAATTGAGTTTGACTCTAGTGAACCTAAGCTGTTTCACAATACAAATTGGTGTCATTTTTCAGGAGCTCCCGTGAGACGGGAAGACATCTGTTTCACGCTGGCTCACTAATGACGTCACGTCAGAACTGTTGTGACGTCACCAGAGTGACTGGCAGGTGTTCACGCTAAGCTCATTACGATTCCAAGCCAATTCATCCCACACCTGTTTGCCGGATTATTCTGCACGCATCGGGAGTCTGGGAAGCGGGCCGCTGGACAGGATGTAGTGTGTTCCTTGTGTGGATTGCCACCGGATAACTGTCTAAACCAGTTACAATGTAATAGGATAGACAGAGTTTTCATGTTAAGATTATTGCATCGATTCGCTGTTCAGAAATCTGCAAAGGTTTAGTACTAAGCGTGCATTTAACGGTAATACCTGAGGTGAAATAATGAAAGTTCTCTCTCAGAAATGAAACATAGCGTTACAAAAACTCTTCGTCTAGCGGTTGTGTTTTTGTGCTGACCACTTTGGGCAGTATTCATAAAATATCGTAAAATATGCCTTTGGCACCACCCAGCTTTCGGCTGTTTTTCAGTAGCCGCACGTGCGGTGGCCGTCGCTCACCACCGGAGTGGGTCCGCCCAGCTGCCGGCTGCGTGACCAGCGCGGCACTTGTCGCCGATTTATACGTCTCCGTCCGGGCGTGGTAGGGAAGCGTCGTGACTCTGTGGAGTCGTCATGATCGGTGGCCCGTCTCCCCGTCTCCTCCCCGTCTCCCCGTCTCCTGGTGCTTAATCGGGGCGTCTCCGGCATGCGCCACGCGCACTCGTGACCTCCGCACAAAGCTGAGCCGGGTGGTCAGCGCGCTGAGCCTGCTGATCCGTCGGCGCTGCGTTCTGCAGAGTTAAACCACCTGCTGTGGGGTTCTGCCGAAGTGCCGTACACCGGTGAGGTACCCATGATGGGAAGGCTACATCTGCACCGGGCAGTGTGCTTCAGGTTGTCGGTTGGTAGTCGTTTAGCCCTCAGATTGCCTCTAACGAACGCGGCTGGCCTGGATTGGTCGGTGAGGGCGGCCGGCGGGCGGCCAGCCGAGCGGGTTCCGCCGTATCTCCGGGCCAGAGCAGCAGCCCGCGGTGCTGGAATGCGACCACGGCACGTGCGGGTAAGCGGAGCACCTCCAGTGGCCGGCAGTAGCCTCCAACACCGCCGCCGCTCGCCTCTGCTGCGGCCTGCTCAATATGGGTCACCCTTCAAGCGGCTTGCCTCCCGGGGCCTGCCTCTTATTTATTGACTCATTAATAGCCGGGTTGTTGACTGGCGAGACATTCCTACGTTATGAGGAGCGCACCCGCTCAGCACGCGCTGCGTTCTGACCCACCGCCGTCGACACAGCCGACGCACCCACCCCAGACGGCGCTGGCACGATTTTCACCGGGTTTTGTTACCAGAGGTCTTCAGGCGGCTTTTTAGGTAATTGGGAAAACGCGGACGTAGGTCGGTTAAAGAGGGCAATTAACGTAATTAAGAGGTATTGCGAGGTCACCTGGTCGAGAGCTTGGAGAACCGCATGTGCTGGAATCCTTGGCAATTATTTGGCTGGAAGCTTTTTAATTCTTCAGTTGTCAAGACCACCAGTTTCCGATAAGCGGGATGGCGTTAAGAGTTGGGTATCTAACGCGTTAAAGCAGACGCTTCCCTTTTTGTTGATGTTAAATAACGGTCCCTCGAGAGCGACAAAACCTTGCTTCCATTAGCTTTCCTCGGTGAAACTCATCTGGAAATACGGCGGTCTACCTCTTATAACCGGGATCCATATTCCACGCCTGAATCCACTCAGGGTCAGCGGACAGTAGACTCTCTACCAGACTCTCCCTCTCATCTGCATCAAGGAATTGCTTCACGCACGATTATGGCGGCTCCGGTTTAATGGAGAGTTCTGGAGCCGGAACGTGATACCCGGCGAAACACGGGCTCGCTTCTGTGACCTCTGATGGGCTTAGTAATCTCAGTGCGTGGGGTCACGTGTTCTCGAGTCTGCGTCAGTAGAAGTGCTAGTGAGAGTAGACAGGAAACGGACCCTTATCCATCTTTCCACACTACTTCTGCTATCTGAACGCGTTTGCCAGTGGGAGTGGGTAATGCATTTTTTTATTTATCTTTTCGCACCGCGTGTGTCGAGCTCTACCGATACCAGCTAAGCGTGCTAGATAAAACTCCGACGCTAGTTGGCGTTAGTTGCCCTGCGGTTGACTGTGTAAAATATTGCTCAAGCTGCACTTGCTACTGATCGTCGCGCTCAAGGCGCCCGCTCAGCAAAGCAGCGTCGTAACTCTGCCGTAAGTAACGGTTTGGTGTACCCGCAGCCGGAGAAGGCTGTCGGGGCCAGCCGACTCTCAGCCTTGGTGGGCCACACAGCCCCATTTGAGGTTAGATTCGCAACACCTACCCGTAACTCGCTATATGGCTGCGGTTAATTCACACCACACACCTACACTCACTCACACACAACACGGTTGCTTTGCAAGCGCCAGCGGTTTGAACATCGCCACGACTCACGCTGCGGAGCTGCTTCACGTTCACTCCAAGCCGCACTTTAATGTTTTGCGCCCTGCTGGCGACCAACAGAAAGTGAATCCGACCAATTCCTATCACACCGGTCTGTGGGCGGAGGCGCCACCTTGACTATCCTCCATCTAATCGCATTTGTGACCTCTTGACCGCGGCCCGCGCCTCTCTGATCGTTTGTCCTCGCAGCACAGTCATCGGGAGGTCATTATTTCCCGACACCCGGAGCGGTCAGTGTCAGGTTCTGTCCGGTAACCGCTCTGATCCGTCGACGCGTTACGGAACCGGCACAAAGCCGCCAGGGGCGTCGCCGGCGCCGGCTGTGCCCGGGTCTGTTATTTCGGCAAAGGGCGTGGGAGGAAATGTAGGGGAGAGGGACTGGGGGACGCAGAGAGGGGCTGATGGCTCAGTACCGCGCTGAGAGGTCACAAGCGACCTTGGCATCCAGGCACTGGAGATGGAAGATAAGACCGTATAGAGGTATTCAGCTTCCGGCTGGGTGCGGGGCGTGATGGGTCTGACGTCGAGTCGGTGAGCTACCGGGATCTAGCAGTATCAGCAGCAATGCGTTACAAACTGGCGCCTCAGAGACCCCGCCCTCCGTGTGTGTTTGACGTAATTAGAGCGTGTTTTCTCCCAACAGTCGGAGAGCGGTCTCTTTCAGCCTACGCCTGCTCATATTGTCAGTTCCATCCCCGGCTCTTGCACCAGCCGCGGCCCAGATCCTGGCTCGGGTCCGGCCCCTGTCCCAGCTCGGATCCGGCCCCTGCCCCAGCTCCGGGTCCGGCCCCTGTCCCAGCTCGGATCCGGTCCCTGTCCCAGCTCCGGGTCCGGCCCCTGTCCCAGCTCGGGTCCGGTCTGCCACCTGTCACAGAGCACGCCCCGTCGTCCCGTTCCAACGGACATTCACGCTCCACTACTCGGCTATAGCCCCGCCGGACAGCGCAGGGGAACGGTCACGCGGGCCGGTCCTGTCCCGTTCACGTCTCACTCGCGTCCCGTTCACGCCCGACATCGCCGCCGCTCGTCCCCGCCGCCGCCGACCTGTCGCTTTCCCGTCCGCCGAGCCAGAGACCTGTCGCCCCTCACCAGAGGCCCCCAGAGTTCAGACCCCCGCAGTGCGCTACACATCCAGCGGGGCGAATCGAGCGCGCAAGGCCGCCCACCGTCCTCGTCGGACCGCCGACCCTTCCAGGCACACTTCCTCTGTCGTAAGAGGCGCGCCGGTGAGCTGGAGACGGTCGGAGACGGGTCGCCGTTCGCCCCTCGCCGAGCGTCGCGCGACGTGAGCCGTGCCCCCCATTAACCCCGCGATTGTTCGCCGGACCGCCCGCGCGCAGTATTGGCTTAATTTCGGCGTCGCTGTGCGTGGCAACGCGACGTGGCCCGTTTCAGTGGGCTGCTCCTGAATGGGGTTAACTGGGGCTTGTCGGGAGGGGTGAGCTGCCTCGAGCTTTCACGGACTGATAGAGAGGCGCTACACGGGTTGGAACTTTCCAGTTGAAACACGGACTCTTGTTATGTGCCTCTGAAGTGAGGCCTTTCCACTCGCTAGTGAATTTATGTTCGAATAAAGGTTTTACGTCTCAAGACAGACCAGTCTCTTCAAACATTAGAACACTATCAGGCGAGCATCCAGCTTTGTGCGGCAGCGGGTGGCCCGTTTTGTTCTTTTTATCTCAAGTAAGTATCAGATAAATGTCACACGATTACACGATTGTCATTACTAAGAACTCGTATTCTGCGCCTCGATATTGCTAATGTTGCTTGTTATAGCTTCAATTGTATTATATCCTGATCTGCAAAGGCAAACACCACTTCTAAACACTAAAGCGACGATAAATCATCGTGGGCTGCCGTTCCTGAGTCACATCATCGAAGCTTTGCACCTCGCGTAGCACTCGGCGCTATCCGCCGAGCGTGTCAGCTCAGCGTTTCTGTTCAGCATCTCCGCTCAGCCACTCAGTCATCAGTCTCAGTCATCTGATTTGAATCGCTCGCTATCTGAATCGGAGATTTTCCGAGCGGAAGCAAATCTCGTCAATAACAAACATCCGGCGGGAGCCGATGGGACCGATGACTGCATTGGCTCATCTTTTGGGGTCGCACCGGCCAATGGAGGCGTCCCACGCTCTATGGCGGGCCGGGCGGATCCAGCGGACCTCTCAGGTCTGGCGAGCCAGGAAGACCATCGGGCCCGCGGCGTGATCGGCCAAATCGGACGGGGCCGGTCCGATCCGGTCGGCGGCAGGTCCGTTGATGGGTCCGTTGTCGTGTCTCGCTCTGGGCGGACCGAGAGCTGGTACAGATCACCTCTCGTTCTCCGCGACACCCGGCCTGTGCTCGACCGGCGCTCGGTCGGCGCCCGAGGCGTCGGTGAAGCTATGAAGCCATTCGTCGCCGCCACGGCTGCCAGTGTCGACAATAGTCATTAGAGCGCCGGGCCGGCGTCGGTCGTTGGTCAGTGGGACAGCGGGACCGACCGGCGCAGCGGTGCGATTAGAAGGGTCGGACTCGTGGCCGGTCAGTTCTTGGACAAAGACGCAGGGCTGGTCAGCCCTCAAACAGACGCGGAGCTTGATAGAGGCGAGCTGTGGCTGAGCAGACTCGAAGACACGGCGATCAAGATGACACACTTGGAACTAGGAATAAGGTCATCGATAGGAATGTGTAAGGATTATGACTTTGACAACGATATGTATCAATGGGATGTGTGAGTTCACACTCGCTGTTGATGAATATTTGAAAGTGGGTTAGTTTCCCCTCCGTCGTTCATCTTGGTATGCATATGTGGATCATGGATGCTTTAGTTCTCGTTGACCTTTATTGGATATCAAAATATACCTTAACCTCAGGCGTGGTAGTTTACGCTCCCCTAACAGGTGCGCATCTGATGTTTGATAGATCTGATCCGACCACTGACCAGCCTTTTGTGTATTTGATGCATTTTATGCACTTGGTACATTTGATGAGTTTGATATGATGCTGCACTTGAAGCGTTTGGTGCTTTTAAAACATTTGATAAACTTGGTACACTTGATGCACTTGAAGCATTCGATGCACTTGATGCCCATTGACAGGTTCTTGCATGCACCTGTCAATAACTGACAACATCGCCACCACGACGCGCACTGAACACCGGTATGATAATAACTGGCAGGTGAACGCAGCCGCCAGACGGACTCACGACGGGTAACCGACAAGCTGACACCAGCTGACGGACAGGATGAAAAGAAACACGCTCTGCGGCACGCGGCTCCCTGTCGCAACGCCCTGTGCCGTGTCTGGGGACAAACAGCTCCACACCACGACACCACGCGACAGCACGCGCCTGACGCTACACATCACGGTGCGGGGCGGCCCGAGGCCTTCTGTCCAGGCCACACCACACTGCCCTGACGAACACCTCGAGTAAAAACCACCAGAACGGCGCATAAGCACACAGCGCGGGCGGTTTTTGTTGGCGTTACGCTGACGCAGGCGACGGCGCGAGTCGACGTGAGGCGAGGCAGGAGATGATATCTGCCATGTCGGCCGACCGGGCCTCGTCTCGGACGGAGGCCAGTCCCGAGTCGAGTCCGAGGCGGGTCAGGTGCCCGGCTTATGAAGCCGTATCAGGCCGTCTTGGAGCGTGTGCCGGGTCGTCTCAGACCGGGAGAGTCAACAGTGGGGAGTGAGGGGGTCGTTGCGTGCGAGCTTTGCTGGAATCTCAGCACCGTGGGGAATGTTTCAGGGCAGTGCAGCGGAGAACGGTTTTGATGGAAGGCTGCTAACCAGCACGCAAGACTCACAAACAGTCTGCGTTTGGATGACTCAGAGCGATGCTCAAGGCCGAGTGTCGAGTCTTCAGGCACTGCATCCGAAAAATGCTTTTAGGAGTTTTGCTGAAGCGTGCAACCTTTCGTTGTTGTTCTCATAAGCCACATGCACGAGGGCTGCGGCTTAGACTGATTGGAAGTCGGGCGGCAGCTGGACGGCGTTCCTCGCGTAGAGCCCTGATGACGGCGAGCCGTCACGTGCTATGCGGCGACCCTCGCCTGACCGAAGGTGTCGCGCGCGCGGGGAACGACCTCTGCGCGCCACTGCAAGTCACCGCTGCGTCGCGATGAGCGCGCCACGCTGGGACGATCGCGCCGCGCCCGAGACGATCTGGGCGTTCCAGATCGCCCGGGGCGTCCCTGGACGCTCTCAAAGAACACTAGGCTGTCTCAGCGGAACGCTGATTACCAAGTACTGAGACTGAACAACTCAGAACAATGCACATGCACAATGGGAATACTTGAGCTCCTCGACATACTCGGCGCGGCTCAGCCGGCCCATGAACGGCGGCGGCGAGGCGGCGAGACAGTCCCGACGCAGGGTAGACAATCATGACGCGGCCGCCCATAAAACCGCCACGGAGGATAATGGGACGGTTGGCGCTGCGGAGACGAGGTAGCGCGCCGGGCACAGGAGTAATCGGTTTGGGACGCGTCCCAGCGCCGTGGGAGTCCCGACAAATTACCAATTTGGACGGTCCGATGCGGCTATAGGCGGACAAGGGGAGGACCGGGCCTTGCATATCATCATCTTGGAGGCTGAGACAGGAATTTTGCTATCCGCCTGGTCTGCACAAATCTGTGTTCTGCAGCCAGTGCAGCTTGCCGAGACTGTTTAAAAAAATTGGATAAGGAGAATGAGCCTGGTGTGAGCTCTCGGGCGAGCTGCATTTTTATATCCTGCAGAGAATCTGCCACCCGTGGGAATCTGGAATGTCCTGTTGCTAACGTCTTCGGTCTTCCGTGCACCAGTCGAGTCGACATAGACCTTGTAAATGTAAGCTAGCCGGACGAGGCGTTTCTTATCATCAGCGCGATTTTACGGATAACCTGACCTTTCGGCAATGCATGCAGTCTGCAGTACTTGTTTCCGGTTGTTCCCGATCTAATCCACCCTAGACTCGTGCGTACGCGACAGACAGCACTTCAACGGACAATGAGCCGGAAAAACACGAGCGAAGCCGACCCATTCTCGTCACTTCCGCCCGGCTCCATCGCTACGGAGCCGCTCCCCGGACAACGGGGAGCATTCGCCGGGGCGTGACAGCGACTCGCACGTGTCCCCTGCGGCGACGACCAAGGTCAGTCCATGACGGGCGCAGTCACCTTCGAGACGACCTAGCTGACTCGAACATGATTCGCGCTGCTTTCCGCGTTTCCAGTTCGTGTCCGCGTCTGAGGCGAACCGTCTTCAGTCGACAATGAGGAAATTCTCAGCAAAAACGGACGCCGGAGTGGTTTTCGTCGCTCCGTGGGGCGTCTTGCTCACTGTGCATCGTCACCTTCCCGAGTGGTTTTGCGCGGCGTTGCATCGTCATCCCAGCGGGGTCGCGAATCGCGACGCCGAGCGGTCATGGCACCCGGGGTGTATTAATTATTAGCACATCCCGCAGCTGCACGGGCGACGCGACGGTGGCGACGCCTTACGGTGATCGTCTCCAGCTGATTCGCCCACGGCACTACAGACCAGCGCACAATGGGGTGGCGGTCAGATTTAGGCGGACAAAATAGCGTCTGAACATTGTTGCAGTTTCTGTGAGTGTGGTGGACTCAATACCGCTTCAAATCAGCAGTGGCCACTGAAAAATGAATTAGGAATAAAACGGTTTCCTCATTCAACAAATTCCGTAACCTGTAGATTCGTAATCGATTCGAAAACAAATCGTAATCTGTGGACAGTTTTAGGTCGGAATAGATGCCCCTCGTCCAGATTTTCAGAAGTTTTGCGAAGACAATTTTGTCCACCTAATTGTGGCCGCCGCCCCATTGTGCAGCGTCTGTATCGGTGGTATTGACTGTGAGAGTAGCTCAGAGAGGAGGCACGAGAAGGCCGACCCTGGTCTGATTACTAACACCAGGGCCGTAGACTGGCCGCGCGAGCGGATCGTGACTGTCGCAGTATGTCGCAGTGTGTTGTGGGGGTCACTGGGAGCCGGAACACAGCTCGGCGACCCTGGAAGGCCGGTTCAATCCATGAACGTGCCATTAGGAGACACCGACGGCCCAGATCTGATGACGGCCCTGATCTGATGACGGGGCAGCTATAGGCGTGATCGTGGGATTGCAAAAGAGGATGTTCCATTTTTCGTTAGCATGCAGGCTTTGATTATGAAGCAGAACGCTCATTAGTTTCAGGGAGGTCATGAACGCCCTTCAGCCATATGTCGGAGAGCGCCATTTTTGTGGAGCATGCATACGTAGGTTTCCGGATTTGGATTATTGTTTGGCTTTATTCGTAAGCGCCTTAAGCTTCTCAAGAACAGTTTGGCCTAACCCTCTACATTGTCATAACAGAATCATCACGAATCACGACGTACCTATCTTGCAAGTTGCATCGCTTTAAGTTCTTCCTGAATTTCATCTGACTATTATTATGACACGGTTCAAGGAATCCTATTTTCGAACTGTGTCGTGAAGTCTTCTCAGCATTCCAGGCGAGAGAGATCATCGTGTCAGAGCAAGATTAGCCATTCATTCAATGACTCTGCCGGAAGCCGGTTAAATAGCCCGCTCACAGCATAATGACGTAAGATATGAATTTCCGTTTTTGATGCATGTTATGCACATCACCATATTTCATACCGACTTGCTATGAGGTGTTTTTGACTTGAGATGGGATATCAAGAGGAAGTCAAAATTCGTTATTGACATGAATACGACAGCGTCATTGCGCCATGCTATTCTTCATCATACATAAATCACTTCACACTTAATTGTTGGCGATATGAGGTAGGCGATGAATCATAATTGATAGGAGTGTGCGCTCTTGATGGCTCGCAATCGATCAAAACGGCGATAATTTATGCCTGAACCACCCATGGTACGCCGCTTACGACAACAAGTCGTCAAGACGCCTCTGGCAACGTCAGTTTAACTATTCGGGTGATGCTGTATTACGGCCCGCGTAATCACATAATGGCCGGAGTTGATCATACATACTGCGCGGTATGCACCTGTGCGTTACGGTTTCACTGCACCTGCCGTCAGACGATATAGCCCAACCCGCCCTTCATCCTCTGGCTTCTCGCTGAGGCTCCGTTCGTATAAGCATCGACCTCCCCCTCTCTCTTTCTCTCTCTCTCCCCTCTCTCTCCCCTGTCTCTCCTCTCACTGCACCCCCTCTTTCTCCCTGTCCCTCTCCCTCTCTCTCTCCTCCCTCTGTCCCTCTGTCCCTCTGTCCCTCTGTCCCTCTGTTCCTCTGTCCCTCTGTCCCTCTGTCCCTCTGTCCCTCTGTCCCTCTGTCCCTCTGTCCCTCTGTCCCTCTGTCCCTCT
>JARFNZ010168125.1:4709-16692 GCA_031763405.1 Balanus nubilus
CCGCCCATTGGCGGGGGGTTTTTTTCCGGGCCCCCCCCCCCCCCCCTTCAAGTTTTTCGTCGATAGCGGGAAAACGGTGGCGCATTGGCACACCCTATTTTGACATCAATTAAAAAAACGGCATAATAAAACCGGCATAATAAACCGGAAATAAAAAACGGCATACGGTGTTCGGCGCGAATCCTCGGCAGGACGCGGGTTAAGATTGGTTGCAGTTAATCAGCAGTCACATGCCGAGTACCGTTCTGACCCAGCAAGCTCCTTTGGCCAGCGTACAGTTTGGATCTGTCCTTAAGCTTCGGACTGGACTGGACTTAAGCTTCTGGTCTTATACCCACATTCGGATTTTTTGGTGTGAGCCACGGTCCCTGGAACAAGTGAAAACAGCCGTAGAAAGCTTGCCATAGCACATGCACTAGGCGCTGCTGATCGAAATGGTACTGGGCAGATCGAGGTGTTGACTTTGAGCGCCTGCTATGGACTACTTCTGAAGCGCAAGGTGATCGTGGTCATGCCATCACAAATGTCCAACAATTGGGCGTTGAACAGTGTGTGTTTCATTTATGTCAATGTGAAATGCTTGTTTCTGGCAACCACCTAGCTTATTACAGTTCTGCATGATCACCCATTAGGTTTCTCTCGACGTCTCTAAATTTGTGTGGTTATCTGCAGTTTTGTTTTACTTTCCCTAGGTTTTCTCCGGTCATCTCTAGATTTATCTGGCTATCTGCAGGCTTTCTCTGGACTGTCCCTGAGCTGTCTGCCTCTGTAGATAGTCTATGGTGACTAATGCAATTTGGGAGTCTATCGGCCCACATGCAGTTTATTCTTAGACCGGGCTCGGGTCTCTCATCTATTGCGCTCGTACGTCTCTGCACTATCAGGATCAGAAGGAACATGAGTACCTACCTAATTCAAGTAACTCTGCCAGTTTCCCTTAAATTAAGACAAACAAACTTTGATCTGTAATATTAAATTAACGTTTCAACGAAGGGATGAAACTTAAAGCGAAGGAACTTTAATTTTAAAATAGACGAACTTGTCATCGAAATTATTTGAATTAAAACAAACATGCAATGTCTTATTATGCAGTGGTCGCTGTGGTCCGAACTACGGTCAATAGTCACTACCGAGCGTTTTTTCGTGAACTTCTCAAACGCATTTATATTGAATCTGTTCTTCATATTTGCAATGAATTCATTTTCATATTCGTTTATATTGGGTCTGTATTTCCTCGGCTTTACAGGTAGGTATGTATTTCGGTTCCTTTGTTATGAAGTCCCTTTGTTTTGATTTTAGAGTTAAGTCGAAACGTCAGTCTAGTCAGTCTAGTCAGTCAGTCAGTCAGTCGCACGGCCAGTCTAGTCACTCTCGGCCAGTCTAGTCACTGGGGTACACTGGAATGCGACCCGTCCTGGGTGAGATGCCCCTCTGTGTTATTGGTGTTTGGTGTTTGTGTTTCAGAGTGCGGCCAGTGTGCTGTGTTGTGTATGTTGTTTGTGCCTGTGTTGGGGGGACTGCGTGTCTGGCGGCGGCCGCTGCGTCGTGCCAGCCGCGCCGCACCGGCCCCGTGACTAACTCACGGGGCCAAATCTTACCCCAACGACGTACTTTCAAGTGCTACCAAATGTCGTGAATGCGCCAAGTACGGCCCCTCAGTAGTATATCGGTTACCCCTAGTGGGCTGCGGCGTTCGCCGAGTACCGTAGCCGTGCGGGTCGCAGGCGGCGGCGAATCGCCGGCCTTCCTCACTCCGTGTTTATGGCGTACATGGACAGGTGCCGCAAAAGACCACCGCACTTAACCCATCTACGGCATTTGGCAGCACTGGAAACTTGGTAACATTGGGCCCGGGTGTGTCGTGTGGTCGGCGTGCGGCCCACTCCGACGAACTATGGTCACAACAGGTGTCTGTGTGATGGACACGCCCTCCAGCACGCCCCCAACCGACTGTGTTCTCTTGCGCCTTTTCATTGTCAACACCCCTTTACAGCAGACATCGGCGTCAGGTGCCATGCCCGTACATACATGGTCAACTGTAACTGTTGCAATGCCTACGATTCCCCTCCGCTCCGAAATCGAATCGGCAGGGAAGTGCCGACCTTTAACACGGGGTTTTGAACTGAAATGGCAGAATTATAGCTTGATTATAGAAACCTCGTGATCCAACGCTCGTTTGTCCTTAAACTGTACCTAGACGCCTCCGGAGAAGAGCTCGCTTTAAATTGTCGTCTTTTTTGCCAGATGGCCGGTGTTTTGCCAGATGCACTGGATATCCGATATGTCCTCCGATATCGGATCCCTTGGCAGGGGCGCCAACACCCGAGCATGCCGACCAACCGCCCGAGCGGTCGGAGGCTGTCCGGTCATCGGAACGTGTAACGGATTGCGCCATACAAACCAAACAGTTCCTGAATCCTCCAAGGGTATCCATTTGACTGTCAAAACCAGTGTCATATTTGTAGTTTTCAGCTCAGAATACCTGTTACTGTAATTTTTAAGGATTCTTTCAAGGTTGGTACTTCCCTATTCTGCGGTGAAAACTACAAGTGAGGTGAAAAAGGTAAAAGACGTGGAAACACCGGGTTTTACAGTAAATTGATATCCTTGGAGGAATCAGCAAGTTTATATTTTGTATGACGCGGGCCGTTATACGATCCAACAGCCGACTGGGGCCAGTAACGGCACCCGGCCTCCCGGGCGGCTGGGCGGGGCACTCTGCCATTGGCGCCGCTGCTAAGGGATTCGATGTCAGAGGGTGTATCGGATATCCAGTGCACCTGGCAAAAAATTGACCATCTGGCAAAAAACGTCAATTCAAAACAAACTCGTCTCTAGAGGCGTTTAGGTAAAGTTTTTGTTTAGAAATGACCCTTAGAACTTGTGGTTTATACCTATAGTCAACCTCCAATTCCGCTATCTCAGTTCAGAACCCCAAATTAAGGGTCGACATTGCCCTTTAAGCACATATGTTTTATTTAAGCACGTGTCAGATGCTTTTACCCAGGGAGTGTGCTTAGTTAAGAGGAGTTTAAATGGTGAGGTTTCCACCGACTGGCCGGTGCTAAAGGTAGCGGTGATACCAGGTGTTTTATCTGCAGTCGCCAGTCTTCGTACACACAGAGGAGTTTTGCCTGAGCTATCTGCTGCTCTGTTTAGGTGTGTACCTCAGCACGGGTTGTAATGTGGGTTGTAATGTCATCAAAATGCCGTCATCTTGTTGAACTTCTGAATGCATTCCTGAATGTGCGTTCTTTAAGCGTAAATGTTTCGCCGGGCTTCTCTGTCTTTCTGCTATAACTGTTGTTCATCGTAGATGTATCTCGCCAGCGCCTCATTGGTGTGTTCAATCCCTAGTAAGTTTCCATTGTTATCTGCTGCGGTCTGGGAGACCTATTGTCAGAAATACATAAACGTCGATGTGATACTCCTGTTTATTGTATGCCAACACGAACAACTGTTTGTCAGCGGGCGCACTAGACACATGCTGAATAAATACGGCCGTATGTACACACACATGTACACAAACATATACCCATACACGCGCACACATACACACACACATACACACACACACACACACATACAAACTCCGCGACGTTATATATCGTATATAAGCATTTCTGCATGTACGGTTGTTCCACACGATCGTATGATTCTTTGGACTGACTGTCTCTACAGCAGTGCACGTGAGGAACTGAATGCCACGGCTGGTTCGAGATATATACGACAACAACACAACAACCCATGTGGCGCTGGTGCGGCCACTGGTCTGCACTGGTCTCATCCTGCTTCAGTTTCGCACAGCTCGGCGCCAGAGCCTGCGTCCATACTGGCGAGCGGGCCGCCGCCCGCCGGCCCAGGAACTCTGTGCTCGCTGCAGGACGGGGTCGGCAGGAGGCCCGTCCGGCCCACCGAACCAACTGGTCACATCGGGAAGCACACACCCACACACCGACACGCACCAGCAGACGCACACAAGCAGACGGACGGACAGGCGTGCCACGCCCACAGGCCGCCGGCTACCACGCCTCTCAAAAGGAACAAAGGGTCGGCCGGCGGGGCACGGGCCGTGCTCTGCTCTGGCCGCTGACAGTGGCACAGAACCGCGCCCCGGAGCCCTCAGATCACCGTCCGCGGCCCAGACCATCGGCGGCTGAGACGGGCGGCTCAGCCGGCGAGTTGGCGACCTCAGTGGCCGTGCTACTGTCGGTGTTCCGAGGGCCAGGAGTAGGGTCGCCAGACGGAGGGGTCGCCTGCGCCGGCCCGGTACCGGCCGTCCAGCCCGTCGGCGGACATCGCCTGCTGCTGCATCCACTCGGCCTGGTACTGCTGGTCGCCGGCGGCTCGGTACTGAGCTGCCGCTGCCGCAGCCGCCGCCGCAGCCGCGCCGCTGCCGCCGCGCTCCTCGCCGCCGTGCGCCACCAGCTGGCCCGGATACAGGTGCGGGTACAGCATGAGCGGCGTCGGGCTCAGGTAAGGCGTGGCCGGTTGGTAGCCGCCGTAGGCGCCGGCCGACTGGTACCCCGAGCCGGTCGGCACCGCTGGGAAGCCGTCCGAGCGCGGCGGAGATGCGTCGCCGTCGGCAGCGGCGGCGGCCGGCGGCGCGCTGCTGCCCTCCGGCTCCGACTTGAAGCCGGGCGGAGTGAACTGACCGACCGTCGGCTGGCTGTCGTGCTGTGACTGCTGCTGCTGCTGCTGCTGCTGCGCCTGCTGCTGTGCCTGCTGCTGCGCCTGCTGCTGCGCCTGCTGCTGCGCCTGCTGCTGCTGCTGAGGGGTCGTCGGTTGCTGGCCGGGGTCCAGCACTGTAACATAGAACAGAGCCAAAGTCAGACCAACAGTCTGCGGTCACATTTCGATAGTGAGGTTCGTTGGTACCGGCCACGGTGACGACTGGTGCAGCTGTGAAGAGAGACTGGCTGGAAGTGAACACATGGTTCGGTGGCGCTGGCCGGTCGACTCGACACGGGCTGTGTGACGGCCCGTGGCGCCGCCGTCACGTACAGCACGGCGCGGCGGGAGCTCCTTCAATGGTGGCTGGTTGGCAGGAATGCCGTGCTGGGGCCAGCCAGGCGTGGGGCCCTGCCCAGAGGCCACCTCAGCCGCACCGCCAGCCAGCTGAGGGCGGTGCCGTGGTTCGTGCTACTCGTGGTCGGGGGGGGGGGGGGGTAGGCGGCGTGATTCGTCACTGAGAAGGGCCGCCCCGGTCCGGTGCCAGCACGCCACGTGGTGCCCGGCCCCCGCCGCGCCGGCGGCCGGCGTCCTCCCTTCGTCACAGGAAATATTACCGCACCGCGCAAACTGAACCGGTGATTTTCGTTTGAATTATTCGTCGCGTAAGGAAACATTACGGCTGGGGCGGCGGCAATTACTGCTGCCGCCCTGTTCTTCATGCTGAGTGGCCGGCCTAATGGGAAGACGGCTGGCTGCAGAGCCGACCGACGGCGCTGAGCCCAGAACCACACCTCCCCGACACACTATCAACCGCCTGGTCTGCCCACAGATATTGCCGAGCTGTGCACCTATGTGTGCGTTTATGTATGTGTTGATGTGTGTGTACAACTACGGTTGTGAGTAGACCGGTGCCCAGTTGGGCCGTGATTGGCGGAGCGGGGCGGCGTGCGGCCCGCTCTCGGCACCCATTGATGGATGGTGCGGCATCTGTGAGCTGCTCTCAGCCGGATTCAGGCCGGTCACTCCGGCCAGCTCTGGCAGTTGGTACCTATTGGTCCGTAGTTGTAGTGCGCCGGTCAGCTATGACGAGCCGTTACCATACTCTAACGGCAGGCGTGGCTTCAGGTGCTCAATCAGACACAAGGGCGACAGTTACTATTTAGTTGTTGCGCGGCTAATGACTTTACTTATACAACAATATCAACAGCACACATGTCTGCGAGTTTTAAAGCATTTAGGCCTCACGACAAACGTGGGTACCGCCTACCAAAACGGTGGATGATATAAGCTGTCCCTTTGTCTTGGTAGGGATAATTTGTATCACGGGTAAGTTGCATCATGGACGAGTTAAAACAACGCGATTTACTATTTTAAAAAAAAACTATTCAACGAATGGCAAAAGCGAAATGATGAAACGAAGCGTCGTGCAGTCCGCTACCTTTTTCGGTGGCGGAAGTGGACGCGTCTTCGAAGGAGTAATGATATATTTTTTTTGAGGTCCGTTGTAAAAAAATGAGGTTAATCAAAAAGTGTGTTTTCGGTAACACAGATTGGCAGGATTTCTGTTAGTATAATATATAAAGTTAGGCTTGGTCTTCATCTTTTTCTCACAAAAATGTTTGGGCTCGGCTGTTCCCATGTGCTTATCAATGACGCGAGGTTCTAAAAATTTCGGGCTAGGACATGTATGAAAGCGGGGTGGTGTAAGTTGTATCAGAACTCAACACTTCTTGTCATACCCCGTGAAACACCGTACCTACTCCAATGGGAAAATGCAGCATCTGGTGAGACTTGGAAGGTAATCATGAATATTTTTAGAACTTAACGTTTGAAATGATATCGCTCAAATGCATCGTGAAATTGTCTGTTTCTGAATAACTACCTATCATTTTCCAACAAAAAAGCAACAAATTACGCAACAACAAAAACAAAAAACGTCATTATCGCACAATCCTTCCTTTGTTGAACACCTCTTCTGAGATGGAATGAAGATGGTAAACGACTTACGAGCAGCTGTTGGTTCGTGGCCGATCTGATGATGTCATGGGTAACTACCTTAGAATGTGCAACGGCAGCCAGGGAAGCTAAAACATCTTACCTCACTAAGGGGGAGGTTGTATCAAGTGAAGTGGGTCCATTATTGTTTGTTAATTAGGGTTTTAGGGCGCACTGACTTCCAAGGTCAATTTGCGCCCAAGGTGGGTCCATTAAATAAGTAAACTACGAAATATAACTCAAAATGGCCAAAGAAGTATAATGTAGACAAAACATTGAGCTTCGCATTGGTATATGAGCGACGGCTCTGCTGGCCATGCCAACCGAGATATTGAGGCCGCAATAAAAACTAATACCTACTTCTCACCCCACTCTCCCCTACGGACCGCCTACCAATATTATTTGCGCAAGGTTCTACTTTCCCATGCGGCTGAAGGCTAGACCCCGCCGGTGGCTAATTGCTGGTGCTGACAGCTCAGCCGGATCAGCCGGATAGCATGCCTCTAGCGGAGCCAAGGGGGGTGGCAGGGGCTTTAGCCCACCCCGAAATCGTCTGAAATCGGCGAAATTTGACACATTTTCGAATTTAGAAGGAAATCTAATAAACTTTTCT
This sequence comes from Balanus nubilus, assembly GCA_031763405.1. Classification (NCBI taxonomy): domain Eukaryota; kingdom Metazoa; phylum Arthropoda; class Thecostraca; order Balanomorpha; family Balanidae; genus Balanus; species Balanus nubilus. Next base: position 11,992 of record JARFNZ010168125.1, read on the forward strand.
AAGGCATATTTGTTTTAAACTGTCTTATAAGGCAAAGGAAGCCAAATCCGATGAGTTCTTCAAATTTGGTGAAACTTTTTGAAATTTAGCCCCCTCCAAACCACCTGCAGCCCTTGTTCTGGATCCGCCAGTGACGCCGTCCGGCGGGACCCTCCTGCTCGGCCGGATCAGCCGGCTGCCGTCCGGCGGGACCCTCCCGCTCAGCCGGATCAGCCGGCTGTCGTCCAGCGGGACCCTCCTGCTCGGTCGACCTTGCCGTGTTCGTGTCTCGGAGCAGTTAGCAGGCCGCCGCCGAGCCGCCGGCAGCGCACACAGACCGAATTAAAACGTTAGCGATTCAGGGATGACACGTCATCGCCATCCCCCGCGAGACCGCCAGACCGCCAGCCAGTAATTAACACCGCAGCCCGTCAGCCACCCACTGGCCAACTCCTGTGCAGCAGGGCTGCCTTTCTCGGCAGTTCGCACCGGTCACTAGATACGGCGTGTGCAGATGGGGGCGCTTCAGGGGTGTGGCGGTGGCGGTGCCGGTGCCCTATGTAATCCCGCGGCCGTGGCGCCGGTCGCCCGACGCGGGATTATTTTCGTCGCTTGCGACGGGCCAGACTGAGGTGACGCATGCATGGCGCGAGAGGGGGCCGCGCCGGCCCAGCAGGCGCGGGCCGCCGTGCGGTGCGGGAGGGCTGGGTACAGCTGAGGCTGAGCGCCCATACTTACAGTTCACCTGCCTCAGGAACAGGACTGCATGGGAGAAAAGACGGCGTAAGATCAGACAAACGTCAGCGCTGAGCGGCGGGCCAGGCGTGTCGGAACTGTGTGTGGGGAGGGGGGAGGGCTCAGGCGGCTGACAGGTTGCATGTTCGGTCGGCGCGCCGTGATCCAGTGGTCGGCGCCGAGCCCTCTGTCACCGTCAGAGACCGGCCGGGCCCCGTCAGTACCGGAGAGGCCGCCCTGCAGACCCCACCGACGGCACAGACAGACAGACAGACAGACAGACACGGTCACGAACAGACACGTACAGCTAGTGCTGCACTACAGCGGTATCGCTGCGACCGGCCAGGTCAGACGAGCTCATCATGACGTCACGTCACTCGACACAGTCCCGGCGACACATTATGGACCACTATATTTGAATTATAAATGGGGAAGGCGGACGATAAATAATTCAGATGGGTGCGGAAATGACGGCTGAGGCCGGCGCTAATAACCACCGATTATAGAAGGGCGGTACGAGCGACAGCCAAGTGACCGCCGCGTCCCACCGCAGGCATCGGCCCAGACATCCCACCGCAGACCTCGGCTCAGACATCCCACAGCAGACCTCGGCTCAGACATCCCACCACAGACCTCGGCCCAGGCATCCCACCTCAGACCTCGGCTGAGACATCCCACCACAGACCTCGGCTGAGACATCCCACCTCAGACCTCGGCCTAGACATCCCACCGCAGACCTCGGCCCAGACATCCCACCGCAGACCTCGGCTCAGACATCCGGCATCCCACCTTGAAGTTTCGACAGACATCCCAATGCGGGCCTCGGACATCCCACCACGGGGATCAGACATTCCTTCACGGGTCTCAGACATCCCACCACGGGGATCAGACATCCCTTCACGGGGATCAGACATCCCACCACGGGGATCAGACATCCCACCTCGGCTCTGCCTGCCTGGCCGCCGGTATGTTTGTCTCTACTCACCCGCTGGCAGGTGGTGGGTGCCGGTGCTGGTGTTGAGGACGTTGGAGCTCTCCTGTCCGGCCGAGTGGTAGGTGTGCACGGCGGCGGGAGAGTAACCGGCGCCCTGCAGTGCTGGAGTGTTGCTGGTCAAACCGCCTGACGACACACACACACACACACATACATACGTCACCAACGAGCCGTCCCGGAGCGACCGCCGCACCGGCGAACCATAGCCAAATCACGGCTGGACGGAATTACTGAAGATACCTACAACACAAGAGCTGCTGTCTCCAGATAGCGGCGTGAGAATCAGTCATCCCGTCAAACAGGAGCCAGGGATGAAGGAAAGTGGGATGCAGAAAGTGGCTACCTCCCACTCATGAAATTGGGCGCAATCTGAGCTAGAGCGTCGCTGCCTTCTGAGTGTTGAGTGACGGAGGTATTTTGAAGTCGATTCTTGTCATGCATCTGTGGTGCCCACTGCTCAGCTCCCCAGCTGTCGTGTCCCCTACCCTATGATTCGTATGCACCGCATATAGAAGGAAATATAAGCAACATTTACTAAGTTTGTTTTAAAACGTCTAGCAATGCATAAGAAAACAAAATCCGATGAGTATTCTGCATTTTGTGAAACTTTTAGGGATGTTGCCCCAAAAACGCCAGAAACCGTCGTTCTTGATCCGCTTGTGCTTTTGGGGTAAGTCAATTTCATCAAGGTTCCTTTTAAAGGGCAGGCGCGGATCCAATCATCCAGGGGGCAAAGGGGTCGAAGCAAGGACTCCGCTCCGCTACAAGGGGGACGCAGGGGGACATGTCCCCCTCAACTTTTTGGATTTTTAACATTACGCCTATGGTCTTTGCCTGTACATTGTGCAGAATTGACTTAAGAAGGCCTCCGCCCCCCCCCCCCCACACTTTCGGGGCGTGGCGGAGCCCTTAGGTTGAAGCCGCCAGCCTATGAAAATGGCGCCCCAGCGCCGGTGCAGCAAAGGATTTGCCGGATCCTTCGGCGCTTGCATATCTTTGCAACACCGACATCATGCCGCCCTCAGAAGGCAAGTTGATTAATTTTAATTTCGATTCAAGAGAAAATAGCACTTTTTCTTCGGCATAACCTGCAATTTTTGGGGTAAATTCGAAGAATTACCCTTTCAGAGATTTTGTTTCATATTCATAACATCTGAATTACCTGTACCTATCTGACTGCTCGAATTTCAAACTCAGTTTTTGAAGACAATTGATGTGGCTTTCCAATGGTACCAATGGATATTTCGTAGAATGATCACTTTTTCCGTCACAAGAGTCCAAATAGAAAACTTTCGTTGTTACCCTAATCCCCCCAACCTGCCTAGCAGTTCCGCACCAAAGGATGAAGAGGTCACAGTCTCGCAATCCATGGCGCTGACTCGTAATGCAAACGAATATAAATTCATTGGCGAGTTTAATGATGGAAGTTCGTCATGGACGAGACGCGAAACGTCGAGTCTATGACAAACTTTCACATTCGAACAGCCTATTTATCATGCAACTCAACAACTGATTTCGCTTTTCGGCGTTTATTTTCTGGAATGCATTCACCTTTCATTCATTTGAGGAATATTGACGGAATTGAACTGACCATAATGACATCGAAGAGACCATGACAAGATTTTGTTAACTTGCAGTTCCAGATGAACACGTGTTGCTATGGAAAACGGTCTTCCAGTTGCATGGTAAATGTGCTTCCAATTACATTATGAGGGGCGCTTTATATGAATAAGCCGGGCTAGTTATTCGAAATTCTGCTATAAATGAAGTCGAAATAGGTACCCATATGTGTACCTACAGGTTGACATCGGGTCCTGGTTGTCCTGGTTGTCCATTTATTTTCGAAAAGCGCACGGTCCGAAGTGCCCTACGCAAATAATCGCCTAAATCTCCAATACAAATAAATACAATTTAAAGCCGCTGGTAGTTTTTTTATACATACTTTAACATTGTTTCCACGGGACAACTCGAAAAACCTTCTTCCGCCCCTGCGCCGTTTAAAAAATAGACTATAGTTGTAAGTGGAGAGCCTTTACCAGACTTTACATCCCAGTGACCATGTAAAAACTGTTCCTACGTCATGTACCTGCTGTCATACTGATTGCAATCTAAAGAGTTTGGAATTAACAACTTATTCAGAATGTGTGTCATGCCAAGTTGCAGGGAAAGATAGCGTGCAAAATATACCTACCTACAATATAAATATAGGACAGAGCGACATCATGTCAAACAAAAATGCAATCATGATACACGAAGGGTAATTCAGAGAAAATGATTCGCTTCTGTTGTGTACCATTGTGTCGAAATATCTATTATCCAGTGCCACTATTTAAAAGGTTTAATATCGTCCCTATTTTTATGTAGGTAGGTACGAGTGGCGTTAGAAATATAAGCTCATGACACGTCCATTCCGTGACATTCCATCCGGTTCCGTGACTATTGTCTCTTCTGTGGCGTCACGGCCCGTTCCGTGACGTTACGGCTCGTCACGTGGCGCGTTATGTCCGGCCGTAATTGATCTGTTGCATGTTGTGGGATGTAAGCACCATCGAGAGTTTCATATAATCTGATAATTCTTGGTTAATGTCTGCCTCGAATTGGTATTGGAATTGTTACCTCATTTTTTATTTAAAAACGGGATTCGTGAATAAATCAGGTGCTTGAAAGCAAAGTTGTGACGTGGCAGCAAAGTTGGGATGCTAGAACGGTCTGACGGCGATTGTTGCTGGGAAGTCCAAAGATCTGCAGTTGCCTTTCATGCATAATATGTTTCACTGAAGTTTTTTTTTGGGGGGGAAATTGAAAGGAAGTGTTTTGAGCAGTACACCGCACAGCTCACCTTAACCTTCCGTCAATATTTAAGCTAGTGCAGTGTGGAATACTCAGGCTGTCCCGTCCCGACTTGCAGACGACGAAGACACCTTAATGTAATATATACCTAATCACAAACTGGCAGCGATAGAAATACAAGTTGGAATGAAAACAAAACATTC
>JARFNZ010168236.1:0-16687 GCA_031763405.1 Balanus nubilus
CTCCGCAGCCACCGCCTCCGCCGCGCCGCCTCCGCCACGGCCGCCTCCGCCACGGCCGCCTCCGCCACCGCCGCCTCCGCCACCGCCGACGGCTGACTTCGAGGCGAGAAAAAGGCTCGCGTCGGATCAACGTGGCGCTATTAGCTGGGCGCGCCAGCCGCCGCGCAAGCCGCAAAAAGACGCGTAATCTCCTGCTGAAAATACCCCGCCGCGCCGCGCAGCTCCTGCTGGTCTGAACAGCCCGGCTGTGGCATGTGAGGGATGACCGCTAAAGGAGTCGCTACTCGAACGAAGTCCTCATCACGGATTGAAGTGGCAGCTTGCGGACCTTGCAACCTGGCAAGAATGCCACTAGTTTCAGGCAAAGCTGGATACGCAGCATAAGAGAGTAAAGACAATGCATGTATACAGGTATGGTTCGTCTGAAGTATCTCGCCCACGGATTAAATTGAACACCTTGAATCTGTGCTTTCCATTTTCATCGATGATTCTTTTGCAATGTTTCCGAACACAAGGAGGTGGGTAAGAGTTGCGCCATTCCCTGTCGGCCCCCTCCCACGTCAGACGGGTGCGGGTGTATGACCTGCCTCCGGCGCCAGCGGTCGACGCCACGCCCGGAGATGCCCGCAGCCAAAATTAGACGGTGCAGCGGCGGCGGCGGCGGCAGAGGCACCGCACCGGCCCCGGCCCCGGTCGGACAGGGCCTCGGCTGCTGTTGCTGCACCGCCTCAGGGCCTGAGAGCCCGCAGTGGTGTCAGTCCAGCCGGCGGTGTCACATTAAACCACCGGAGGGGGCACAGCCTAGCCGATGATGTCTCAGCGCTGTCCCTGACAGGTGCTGATCCGTCGGAACAGCGCGGCTGTTGATCTCCACTTCTGTTGCAGCGCTCGCCATTGTCGGCTGAGGATCTCTGCTCGGAGAGAGAGGTTTGTCTCGGCGGGACGTCGGCACGACACGGCCCCCCGCCGGCCGGCGACGTCGTCCCAGGGCTGTCCCGCCGGTGGGCGCCGCGTGGGCTGCATGACGAGCCGGCGACTGGGCTCACGGACGATGTCGCATGCGATGGAGAGGAGCGTACGGCATACCGTGTGGAAGGGACCGGAGGTCAGAGGTCGCAGGAGAGTCATCTCCGCTGCCGCCGTCTGGCAGTCTGCCGACAGCCGGTACTGACGGGCGGGGAAGGGTGGCAGGTCTCCCGAGAGAAAACCTTGCTCTCTCTGTGTCCGCTGGCAGCGGCTGTGTTGATTGTTAGTCAGCCTTCAGACGTGAGTGCCCGACAGACCTTCACGCCACAACAGCTACAGACAGCGCAGGGAAGACAGGTGTGTGAGCCAATAGACACAGCGGCTCGGCTCAGCGAACGATCAACGTGTAGCTCTCCACGCCGTCTAGCCGACCGCCAGATCGTATCACCAACCCCACACCAATATATCATCCCTCAGGTCCGGTTCTAATCATTCGACCTACACCACCACTGGTCCTTATCACCGGACTCAGAGCGCCGCGCCTTATCACGAAACCTACACCACCAGAATTCATCATGAGAAGCCACCATCTCCCCAGTTTTATCACCAGACGTGCGCGGTGCTAATCCAACCCAGCTCTGGCCGAGAAGGCGGCGGCGCCAGCCGACCCGCTCGGATAGGCAGCGACCGTGACGATGCCCAGTGTCCTTGTCGGCGTTCCTGTCCAGTATCAGCGGCCTAGCCTGGAATCTGCACAGTGTACTGATCAGTCCCTGTCGCTGCTGTGGCCGCCGTGAGCTGACGGGTGACAGCTTCAGCGCAGGACAGCAGGACAGGACAGCTGACAGCAGTCCAGCAGCGACGACCCGACAGCACGGGAGACTGGTAGGCGTGAGACGGCGACTGAGTGCCGGGAATGGCACAGGGGGGGCGGGCTCGGGCGCGGCCTGTCAACTTCGCTCCAGCCAGTTACGCTCCACCGTGGCCTGTCAACTGCGTTTCAGTGAGATGGCCGTGGACTGGACTGGACTGGACGGGAAGGGGACATGACGGTCGGCGCCGGTTCCAGTTCACCACGCCGACAGGAGCGGATAGATGTCACGGTCCAGCGAAGCACGAGCTGAAGGCTTCAGATATGATCCACGATCATCAATCTTCCCGGTGTATCTCGGATTTAATGGCGCGAAACCGGTACGTGCTTTGGTAATATGTGGTGTTGAGCGTCACTTTACGAGGTGTGAAACTTGAAGTCACTCATTTTATCACCTGTCAAGTTCATTGCTACGAGTTCTTGTTACATAACGTTAAATAATCACTGTCATTGGGCTGCACGCCTGACCGCTCTCCTCAGCTCTGGATACAAGGGACAGGGACATCTATACACTGATGGATTGCTGTCGTTAGAGTGCCATTTAAGAGGGTTTCGAACTTTTCGGTCACCAAACGAGCGCGCTCTAGCCACAACAGCACGACTGTTAAATTTAAGTTCCCAAACCATGAATAAAGTCACAATAAAAATGGTTACGAAATCACGCATCGGATACGAACTTAGATGTGGCATGAAAGCGCTGTGATTTCGTAATATTCGTGCCAGTGCAGTGACGTGATAAAACGTTCCCTGCGAAGCCACAAACCACTGGAAAAGTGTCTGCGGCGGTGTCTCACTTTTCCCGTTGTTTGTCTCCCGACACAGGGACGCTGTTGGGTCACGCTGACCGCGAGATGACCCGGGTCGCCAGCTGCGTGCCGCCCGCTCCAGTCATTAGGCTGACCCCAGTGACCCCTGCACGCACCTCCTCTGCGCGCCGACACTGTCTCTTTCTCTCTCCAGCCGGCGAGACAAACAAACTCGCCTCCACAGCACTCGCCGCTCTCTGCTATTTTGCCATCCCATGACGATGGTAGAGAAGCAGGGCTCCGTTTTGTATTCCCATTTGTATTATTCAGGGACACATGGACATATTATCCGTGACGTGACAATGTGTCCCTTCACAGCGCGGTTTCTCCCGTCCCTCCGTCGGTAGTGTACTATGAAACGGGAGCGGGCACCGGCTGTCGGACGAACGACGGGCGTTCCGCATTTCTCCCCACCATCCGTGTCAGACGGAGTGGGAGGGGTGTGAAACAAGGGTCGTTAGAAATGACACAGATCCCGGAGGCAGCACGACCGGCACGGCCCGATCCGACCACGATGGTACTGCTTTTAGATGGGCCGGTATATCGACGCGGCGCCCACAACAGGCACGGAGGAGAGGTGGGGCGACGCGGAGGCGGCGGCCGGCCCGAATTCACACCTATCAGACAATCGCCTACAAATTACAGGCGTTCAAAGCTCGCCTCAGACAGCGTTCCACTCTCGACGACCACCGCGGCCGAAATTAATCACCGCCAGCTGATGGTATCGAACGACGCGCATGCGCCGAGAAGGCCGGAGCCGCGGCCGGGGCGCCCAAACATGTCCCAGTTTGATAGCGACAAAAATAATATTTCTCGGCGGCGCGCGGAGATCCGCCTTCGTGACCGATTCGGCAATGACCCACGCCAGCGTGTTTGCAAAGGATACTACCGATGGAGGCGAGGCCAGTCGCGCCATTGCCGCCCTCATCTCAAGTGTGTTTTCATTTGTCATGCTCGAGCGAGGTTACATGTCTTCCTCTTAACCGTGACGCCGGCCTTGATGGACTTCGTGATCATGCAAGCTGAACATTGCCTCAGCAACGCAGCCGGCTGTAAGACGGCAGGATTCTGACCCGTGACGGAGCGGGAAACAGAGAGCTCGAGCCGTTCTTACGCTACCTCAATAGGCCACGATCCATCACAACACCAAAGATGCAATGAAGCGCTGTCGTCGCCCCGAGCATGCGAAATCCAGCTGAAAGGCCCGGTGGCTACCTGTCTGCCGCTGACAAATTGCCCTGTGGAGATTGTCCAGCTTCAAAGCGGTGCCGTCCCGCGCCTGTCCAGTCCTTAATAAATGTTCGGCGCACTGTTGTCGTAGCTGCTATTGAAGTTAAATCCAATGTAAATGAACAGAGGGAGTCGGCCGGCAAGCGCGATAATAAAACACCCACAGGTGCAATATGCTTGGCGTTTTACACCGGATTTATTAGCATATGATCTCAGTAGAGACATCGCTGTATTTTGTTGTGATCCATATTTAATTGAGCTGTATGGGGTGCATATTTATGAGACCTGGGCCGCCAGCGTTCAACTAACGCCTCTCAAGCTTGTGATACCTGATTTATTTGATATTCATCTAGGGCGTAAAACTAACCTTCCATGTCGCCAGTATTTCAAACACATATTACTAACCAGCTACAGATTGTTCATTATAAATCATATCGTGCAATCAAATATATTCAATAAGTGGCGTTCATCTCTGTACACCATCTTCGGGCGTGCCTCCAATTAAATCGACGACACGTGATCTGTTATCAAATTAATTGATCGTTTCCCGCCGCTGTTTACATGCCGCCGTTTTAAAATGCATGTGATACCGTCAGCAGTATCAGATACAATGTATCTGGAAAACCACGCCTGGGACTACCTCCGGTATCCCTGTTCAAAGCTGTTAGATAACGCACGAAACACTGAAGCAAAATAATGCCTGGATACTGCTCCGCAGTGCATCAATCCATACTGTGCCGCAACACACCATTGCGCCTGTCCAGTATTCATGCTGCGCCGCAGTACACCAGTCTCCCAGCGTTCTCCGGGGCGCCTCAGCTCGACTGGCCGGCCGGTCAGGGCCGCGCTGGCTGGTCAGTGGTCGGTCCACCGTCAGTCCCGGGGTGCCGGCGTCTGACCGGGCTGTACAGCCTGGGGCGGGTCACGTAGACCGCGGCCGGACCGGCCCGGTCCAGTGCGCCGGTCTCCAGCCGGCCTGCCGTCGGACACTGGGGAATGTGCCGAGTCCCAGCCGGGCCGCGGTCCGAACCGGGCCGGGCCGGGCCAGCGGGACAGCTGCGACGCTGCCGTGAGGCCGTCCCCGGCGGCAGGCAGCTAACGGAGCCACAGGAGCCACGCCGCTACGGACGCACAAGGACGGAGACAAGGACGGACAAGGACGGAGACAAGGACGGAGACAAGGACGGCCACGATTTACGGGCAGGCGTGGCGGCGCGACGGAGCGGAAGGAGAGAGATAGACGGAGGAGCGAGATAGGGGGAGAGAGCGGAGCGAGGAACGTGGGGATGTCTTGTGGACAACAAGGCAGGACTGGGACGGGACTGGGAGACGCCTGACGGCAAAACGGCCAGAAACCCTCGCCAGGAACTGTTCAGTACAGAGCTGGAGAGTCCTGACTCAGTCGAGTCACCGCCATGTTAGAGGCTTTTGCAATGGTGCATTCGGTGACACAGCACCAGCACGCCACAGACCCCTCGACCAGAAAAAAAGCATCGCTGTAGCATCCTGTAATTACGGTGCCAGTTTGCTTAGAGCAATGGATGGGCACACACATCAACAAATGCAAGTAATGCGAATTGCAAATGGTCCGATATGCACGGGACGAATTTTATCAGCATACACTTGAGTCACGAGTACTAGACATACATGGTGCATGTGACCCGCCAATGTTGATTCAAGATTATCTCCCCGGAGATAGCACGGAAATCATCTTAGCATTCCGTGGCCTGCTGCGGTCGCCTGCTACCCCGTGACAAACTGCGGCCATTACCCAGCTGGCACTGGCAGGCCTGACTGACCGCCGTGTTACCGGCTGACCCCGTGACCTGGGGCGACCCTGTAGAGGTGCCCCCTGAGGTGACCCTGCGACCCCTTGAGTCAGACCCCGGCCCCTGGCACGACGCGCCGTTGAGGTATGAATCAGCCGCCCCAATACCGGGGCAGAGTGGACCGGACGGATGCACCCGTGGTATATGAATGACACATGTGGTCACGGTCAATGCAGTACCGCGGAAACAGGGTGAGGTGGCCGGATACCCCGACACAATCGATACCGGCCAATAGAAACGTGTGTGTCAGGCGATGTCAGACAGGACAGACCAAAGTCACATTTTATTCTGTTGAAGTGGATGGAGGGTCCTGGCTGGACCAAATGATCATCGCTGACGAGGTCGCCAAAGCCATTTTGCTCGACCCCGGCCTTTCATTAGCGAATCTGCTCACAGTCCTCGACCATGCGTGACAAAGACAATGAAACTTACTTACGGTAAGAGAAAACAATTATCACGCCTGTAAATAAAACAAAGCAGACAAGAAAACGCAGGACAACTCGCAAATAATACGCTTACATACAGTCAAAACATATCAATTCGGTCTTAACTGCACAACGTACATGAGAAAGCATATTAACTGCCAACTTTATTACAAGCCAATCACACTATCCTTGTCGTTGGCTGGCGCAACGAGAGATATATGTGTGCAAATCACCACCTATGAATCAATTTATTCATAATTGGTGCAAGCCAATACCCAGGCCTCTCATGGTAAAACAGAATAGCCAGCGAGGGAAATGGATCATTAAATTGCGGTCGAGATAGGGTGGAGGGCGGACACATCCAGGCTGAAGGGGGAATTCTGCATTAGATTGGTGCATAGAGGAAGGCGGAGATGGAATTGGAAGACGAGAGCAGAATAAGAAAAACGGCAAGATAATATTTGTGAAGGAGAGCAAGTAGGTAATGACTTTAAGGAGGAGCGAGAAGGTCAGATATCGATGGTGGATAAGGTGTCGACAGAGCGGCACTAGCGCGAGAGAGCAGTGTCGAACGGATCGGACGGCGGCGGTAGGAGTGACTCCGGTGATGCCTGAGTCAGGGTGTCGGCAGCGGCCAGTGACGGCAGTCCGACTCCGGTGATAACTGAGTCAGGGTGTCGTCAGCGGCCAGTGACGGCAGTCCGACTCCGGTGATGCCTGAGTCAGAGTGTCGGCAGCGGCCAGTGACGGCGGTCCGACTCTGCTCCTGCCAGTGGGTGATGATGACTGCGCGGATGACGAGCCGTGCGGGGCCGGGCCGGTGACCGTGGGGCATCTGTAACGAGCCGGACTGACCTGGACCGGCAGTGACGGCCGCCGCTCTGATCCAGTCCAGTCACCGCCTCCTCAGAGAGCGGCGGCCGGTCGACACGACGGCCGCCAGATGGGCGATAGGTGTCGGGAGGGGCCGGCGCGCTGGGCCAACAGGCGGCGTCATTAGCACCTGGCCCGGCCGCTGCTGGTCCGACCGCCGGCCGACCACCGGACCGGACTGCTGAGAGCCGATCAGACCGAGACCCGCCGGCCGGGCCGGCTCACACCGGCTCGTACCGGCCGACAGCGTGACAGGCCGGCTGATAATCAACACCTTCAGCCTGGCCGACCAGTAAGCCCAACACACTGCACAGTACGTGGTGCAGCCAGAGTGAGCGGCGCTCCGAGCACCATCGAGGGCAGCCGAGCAATCTGTGCTGACGGGCCGGCCGAGCGCGCTCCTTCGCCGACCGGGGCGCGACACTGATAATGAAGTCGGTTACCCGGCGAATGGTGCCGTAAAACGCCGCGAAAAGAGCCGCGAAAGCTGAACGGTCTGAATTAGGGTGATGAGGCAGTCACTATTCGGTACTCAAACTCGCAGTGCTGAAGTTGCAGACATGCAAGCGGCGGCGGCGGACCCCAGCCGACCGGCGACCGGCCTCCCTGGTCTCTCTGTAGGGCTAATTTGAAGTGCACACACACTGTAAAGCCGTCACCAGGTCGACATCGCTCGTTAATCCGCTTTAGCTGCTCAGAGCTCGTCTTGCAACGACCACTTACGAGGTGGTCTCGCAACCTGCCCCACTGCGTCTGCCTTTATCTAGTATTTAGCACTGCAACAAATTCATTGTCATGTAGCACTTGGCGTTGCAGTTCGCGGTTACCGTGTTAAAAACTGTCAGCAGCGAAACGCAAATAAAGCTTATCTGTTTATGAGTGTGTTCCTTGAAGTGAGGCTGGCGCCATTTTATTGCAGCGACCGGCTGGAATGTGGTGCCAACGCTGTCGAGTGTGGATTCAACGAAGCCTGGGCCTGTCAGAGCTGGTTTAAACTTGTGGAACCCGTTGAACCTGTTTAGAACGGTGTTTGTCAGATGAGGTGGTGTAGAGTACGGGGGAAAAGCGCCATGGCAGGTAAAACACCCACTCCTTGTATTTCTAGAATTGTCAGTATTTCGCAAAATTATAAAAGGCTGTTTTGAAAACTGCGCAAGGCTTCGCTTACCTACTATTCATTTTCTGGAGAGGTGGCTAGAAGGCGGTAGTTGTTTGGCAACCAGGGCAATGATCCTTTTGATATTTTTTACGTTTCGGAACTTTTCGTTTTTGCAAAACTTTGCACGATTTAATATGAGGAGGACTGCGAATTATTGATATGATAAAGAGATGGCCATGACGATTTGTAGCAAACAACGTTTGTTTGAATTCAGCATTGGTGTTTTGTGAGGAAATGCAAATGGTTCTCAGCGAGCAGTGTAGGACGATAAGACTTTTTTTTAAGACGGGCAAAACGCCCAGTCTCCACTATGGGCATTTGCACGATAAAGTAGACACCAGTGGTAGGAAATATTTTTTGCGTGATTGCAAATGGGTTAGGGAAACAATTTCCCTTTAATTTCTTTATCTTGAATTTTACGAAACCACTTAATCACGAACCTACACTTTACTAATCCCGGTAACTGTCAATGGCCTATTAACCTGCACCGTCCTGGGGGATAATATTTAGAGTTTAGATCCCCCCCTGGTGCTATCGGAATTTACGAACGTAAAATACTGGTTAGCCGTTTTTTGCATTATTGTTTAGTATGTATTACCTACATCATGTAAACAAAACTTCCGACTTCTGGGCGGTAAGCTCCATATGTGGGGTAAAACGCCCATTTTGCAAGGCTCCAAATTTTGAGACATTCAATAAATAAGCAGGCAGGCTACAAAGTTATGATGCATTATTTGTGGAAAGGGAACTGAACGGGCTTACGTCACATATACGGGCTACCTCACATATAATCAAATTACCTGCAACTACGTAAATAAAACAGATATGACCCAGACATTTAGGGTTGGCGCTTTGCCCCACTCTACCCCACCTACACATCGAGCCAGCAGCCATTTTATTTATAGTACTCCCCGGCCGGTTGCTGTTGAGGGCAAGGTCACTCAGCCTCTTGCTGCCAAGTGCTGTCAAACGCATTTCGTAAGAAGACGTCTTCGTCAGCCAGTTGTATGTTTCTCGTCATACGCGGTCTGGAGGACAAACGTAACAGGCCGATGGTCCCAGCTGGCAACTGTGAGGTGATGCGGCAACTGTGACGTGATGCGGCAGACGTGACGAGGTGCGGCGGTCCTGGCGCGGCACTTCTGACGCAGCGCGGCGGTCCCGGTGCGGTCTGACCTGGATCACGGGCCACCACCCGGACCTGGCGCGGACACGACACACAGAGGCGACAATTAACCGAGCTGGCCGGTTTTCTCTGGAGAACGAGTCCCTGGGACCTGCGGTGGCAGTGGGCGGCGGACGGGACCCGGGGACAGCCGTAACCTGCGCCGTGACCTGCGCCGTGACCTACGCCGTGACCTGCGCCGTGAACTGCGCCGTGACCTGCGCCGTGACCTGTGCCGTGACCTGCGCCGTGACCTGTGCCGTGACCTGCGCCGTGACCTGTGCCGTGACCTGCGCCTGATCAGTGTCGGCGGTGATCCGGCGCAGACCCCGGCCGTCAGGGACTGTGGAGGGCACGGGGACGGGGGTGGTGGTCAGCGAGGGGAGGTGAGCCGGTCGCACTCGGTCCAGTTTTTGTGAGCCGGGGACGAGGTCGGTCGGTGACACAGAGACCACGGTCAGCGGCTGCGTGCACCGCCAGCGGAGCGGTCACCTGCCGACCTGGCTGCTGACCGGCTGGCAAGGCCAGAGCCGGCCGATTACTCAACTGCCAAGTAATGCTGACTTTGGGATTGAAATGAGGTTCGAGTACAGTTTGTTTCTTATTCTCCTTAGTTACCAGTTATCCTTAGTCATCCGTATATTTTTTTCTCGATCATCTTGCAAGCTCAACATAGAGCTAAAAAAAGTAATTCTTGCCAATTAATGCTTATCCATTAGCCATATTTCCTGCAGGGGGCAAATTCTGCCCCTCACCAGTGTTTTTTTTCTCGATTGCTTCCCCTAAACTGTTCGGCCTAGCGTCAAGAAATCCTAGAAATTTGCCTAAATTTAAAATGAGAAGTGCTGTGGTAAAATTTGAGCAAAATCGATCCGGCAGAGGTGGCTCCAGGGCCTCGATTTGGAGAGGCACTCTGTCACGATTGAACGGTTTTGAACGAAATCCTGGGGATTGCTTGCTTCTTTGGTGGTTTTCCGCAGATTAAATGCGTCAAATGCACTTTCCTAGCAATCTACATGCAAAATACTAGTGATTGCACATGTTTTTGGCAGAGGTGTACTCAGGTACTCGAGATGGGAGGCGATACTCACTAGTGCGGTCTGGTCGTACCCCCATGCGGCATACCTGGATTCGCCTGTGCGCAATATCAAATTTAACCTATAATATCAATATTTTTAACAATGCGAGCAAGATATAACATCATATCGTGCCAAGGAAACCCAAAATTTTGATGAAAAATCCCCAGAAAATCCATAAAAATTCCCAGAACTTCCCATTTCTTAAATCTCTGAATACGCCTATTATTTTTTTCTTCAAAGTATTGTTTTGATATGTTAAAGACATATGTGTTGGAAGCTCAAAACCATTCTTTGAATACTAATCGGGTGAAAAACATGATTACAAGAGCGTTTAAAAAATGCCCCAAATTTACCTATTTTTGGCCCTCCAGCCCCCTATTTTTGGACAAAACTGATTTTGTTTTGGCTTGCATAGAGAAATCTCATCATTGCACATCGAACGGTGTTTGTTTTATCAAAATCGGTCAGTTAGATTTTGAGATCTTTAGGGGGTGGGGCAGAATCTGTCCCCCTCGCAGGGAATATGGTTGAGGTTAGTAGGTTACTAATATGTTAAACAAGTTTCAGTTTATGGAGGGTGTATCTAGTGAAGCTGTAATCTGGTAAGTGGAAATTTTCCCCACAATCCCTGATTTCAACGTCGATTCATTTGTGCAAGGTTGTCTTCTGTAGTATACCCGATGGGCTCTCAGTTAATTCGTTGGAAAAACAAACACAAATCTGCCGCGGTTTCATGTCTTTACAACCTCTTGTTGTTTAATCATAAAACCTCTATCCTGAATGACACTGAGCACGATTAGTGTTTTTACCCATGGTCGGAGCGCGATGATCATTATAACCATCGCCGGCACGGCTGACTCGACGTGCATTTATTAGGAGTGGATTCAAAGGCGGCTCTTTTCTCTCGGGCCAGCGGGAGAAAGTTGACCATCCAGAGGCCACAGGTTAAACTGTGGACGGTGACACAGCTAACGACACCCCTCTGCCCCACACCACAGCCCGACGCAGAGTCGCCGGGACGCGCTCTCTCACATGCCCTCTGCTCCGCTCGCAGCCGCACGCTACGCCGAAAAAAACTGATTGAAACCGCTTAAGCACGGTTGCGTGCGCGCGCGCTCTCTTTCACTGGTTAATGAGCAGAATGGTGTCATTTGTGCGCGCTCTAGCCGGGAGGTCGTAGCGTCTTAGGCACGCACGTAGGCCTCCCCGCAAAGCAGGCCTGCGTTCTCCCGACCTAGCGACGAGAACCGATTCTAATTGCCGAGATCGACTCGTCTGGAGCGCAATGTGGTGTCTTCCTGGCAAGCATGATCCTTACGGGTGATTATCGTTTGTCAAATGATGCCGGCGGATCCATACGTTAGCCGTAATAGGGCCGGGCCTATGTACACCGGACAGCGCCATCCATCGATAAACGGCATGGCCCACAGAGCAGAGACGGCCTCGCCTCGGGCCGATGGGTATCGCGGCGAAAAACGGCGCGGTGAACAGCGCCGCGCGGCGATCAGCGGCGCTCTGGCGGCGAGCCTGACGGCTGACCCCCGCCCGCGCCGACTCCGCCTAATTTTACGACCAGTATTTTGTGGTGGTCTGATCATCTGTAGCTGAGTGAGCAGCCAGCGGCGGCGATCCCCTCAGTCAACTCATAACCGAACAGGTCAATAAGGGCATCAAAGCGATCACCAATTTATCAAAGCACCGCCACCCGAGCGTGACCGCTCTTCCACCGCCTCATGTCGATCGCGTATTGCACCCGTTCGCTGCTTCATGGCAGGCATCTCGTCACACCATGACCAAATATCACCAAATGCTGTAAGTGTCAAGTGCCACCAAATGCCGTGAATGGGCCAAGAACAGCGGTCCTAGTACGCTCCGCGCTCCTTGTACGGCACGATCCATACTGGCGATCCATTCTTCACGATCCACACTTCCTGCCCACCGGACGCGAGGTCGACAAATAGCTGACCGTTTGCTTTGATTGGTCCATTTACGGCACTCGATGTCATACGCACGGGTATTGAGTTCGGTGTAACACCCCATGTACGCATCTTTGACATGCCGCACTTGGATGCCGTATTTAAGGGGCATTCTTGCCGTACTTGGGACTACGGCACTTGGTAGGATTGGGCCCAAGGCGGGTCCCTTTACCGCTATCCCTACCTTCCCATGGCGTGTCGGGGCGGCGAGAAGCTCGCCATTAGCGGTACCCGGTCTGCGGGCGGGTCGTGTCGGTATAATTACTGCGTCTCCGTCACGGCACGGGGCCCGGCCCGGCGATTGGCCGCCGCTGACCTCTCGACAGTCGTGTGCCGTACGGTTTTACTGCAGCGCGTGTCGTGTGCCGTACGGCTTAACTGCAGCTCGTTACTGGGACAGCCGGGCAGAGCGCTGATTGGTGGAAAGGCCCAACAGGCGGCCAGAGGGACCGAGGGAGGAAGGTACGGAGAGGGGAGATGACACGGAAGGAGAGGGCTGCAGGCGAGGTGGTGGTTAGTGTTACAGATTCGACCCTGCATGTGATGCGATGATGGAACTCGCAGGTATTAGTTTTGCCTGCATTGGACCCGCTCAGAACCATTGACGCTGTTTCGCAAAAAGGTGTCTAGCCTTGATGAAATACCTTGTTTGAAACTGGAGGTTTCCTTTTAAAGAGTATCAGCTAGAAAACCCACACTTGAAAGCGATAGAAATCCGAGGAGTAAAGGGCTGAAGATAATCTGAGCGTTCTTATCTTACAATACTTACCTCACAATCTTACAATTGGATTTTACTTTCTTGAATTTCG
Source organism: Balanus nubilus (assembly GCA_031763405.1). Lineage (NCBI taxonomy): Eukaryota > Metazoa > Arthropoda > Thecostraca > Balanomorpha > Balanidae > Balanus > Balanus nubilus. Next base: position 13,189 of record JARFNZ010168236.1, read on the forward strand.
AGGTCATTGTTATCGGACGTTGGTTGCATTGCCAAAGTTCGTGCTCGATAAAGCTCCTATGAAGCTGTGAAGCAATCACTATCATGTTACACCTTCAATCAATCGGCTTACGCTTTGAAGTAGGCAGTCCATTGATACATCCTTGTCCCTGAACGCGTATGATAAAAATATGGCCAGTAAGCGCCAGCTTACCAGACATTACGATCCTTCTGCTGACAGAAATATGCAAAATACACCTTTTACGACCAAATCCCTGTCATCAGGAATTCATGGCAAGCACTCGGACGAACTCACAAACGCATTGTGAAACGAAATCCCGCAGTGAAACCGAAACAACACAAATGAAGCATGATGGAGGCGGTGTCGGTACAAAATCCGGCCCCCTGGCCGCATACCTAATAACCTATCGCCTCGGTCCCGGTCCCAGGCCCGGCTCCGGTCACGGGGAGGGTCGCCGCTTTCACGGCGCCTCTGAGAGCGATGCCCGGCCATGTGGCGGCGGTGGGTGGCCCTGCACGTGACTCTGCCGGAGGCCCGTCACCAGCCGTGGGTGGCCGCGGCCCACACCGACGAGACTCGCTGCCTCCCATCAGCGACGGCCGACTGACGCGACGTCGGCCGGCCGTCGAACGGACGTCGACGGATGGACCACGGCGGGAGGGAGACAGTTCAGACGCCGCACGCTGGGTGGCCAGGCAGTGGCACACGGTCGGTGACATGCGGAATATAGCGGTACGGCGACCGCCTGTGGGGTTTGCGGTTTTCACACAGGGTAACCAACGTGCCTGGTTTAAGGAGTTTAGTGCGTATTTTTACGGTGCAGCACATATCAGATGATGTGCGGTTTTCCTGTAGGGTGCAACGGTGTAAGCTGACGTTCGTCCGAAGGCAGTGGCCCGCTGTTATTTGTAGGTACATCGGACATCCTGATGTGACCAAGTCGACAGTTATTTCAAGTTTGCAGAGTTTGCCTCAGACCGCGGTCTGCAAACTGCAACTACTTTCCTGTGCTTACATTCAGCCAACAACGATGCATTCCTCGGTGTACACGAATGGGGGAGCAGAATTACTGCAATCGATCTGTTTCTTCTTTCAGCCGAGGACCCCCGAGTCGACACAGGCCAAGCGTCGCTCGCGAGGGGGGCAGTACCCAATCTCTCCCCGGGGGTTCGTCAGCCTTCTCGCGTGTTTGTCAGCGTGTTTGGTATTCGTCCGCCGCTGATGGGCCGCAAGATGTGTGCTGGGGAAGTTTACGGCCGTTGGATACGTCGAACTGCCGGCTCTGGCGACACACGGAGTGACTAGGGAAAACAGGGAAATGGAAATGCGAGCTGCGCGGCGCCGTATCCGGCTGGCAGCGGAAGATAAGCCTTGGTGAAGGCGGTGAACAGGCGTGGGCCGAGTGGGACCGAATACAGACCGACCAGTGGGGCTCGCCGCAAAACAGCGACACACCACCTGACTGGTGCTGTGCTCCCAATACGGATGCAAATTATGGACATACGAATCAGATTTGGACGGAGATATTGGTCTGAATAGTGAGAGCTTCTGGAAGGAGCGTTTGGTATGCAGGAAACGATTTGATATAGGTATGCTTGAAAATGCTCCAATCTGGAGCAAACCTCAGCGCGTCCTGTTTCTCGATTGGCTGTAATACATGTTTCCTTGTTAAAGACAACATTTCATCCTCAAACTCACCGATCTCCAAATTCCCTCACGAGCAGTGTTCGAACCGACCTCTCGTCTCGCGCTCCATCACCCGCGAACTCTCGAGCCTTCTCCATAAACAACGTCTACATTCTCTAGAAGACTCACATACGCCGCCTACCTACACACAGGACCGGATAAATGACCACCACTGCATGGAGACGAAACAACGCTAGACTCTCAACTTCATTAACTACCTTTGATCCTGCGCAATGCGAATGGTCCTGTGAAGCTTCCGTAGATAACTATCTGCGCGATTCATCTCCATATTATTAAACTGGGACGATCCCGGCGCGTTACGGTGATCCCATCCCGGTGCGGCGTTAGTAGCGCGGTGCGGCGGTCCCGGCGCGGTGCGGCGACGGGGCTGGCGTGGCGGGACAGCTCTAATGAGATCAGCCCAGCGGGCGGCCGACACTTCTCTATCCGCCGCTGTAGCCGCCCGAGGTGGGCGGCTGACCTCCCGGGCGGCGGCGGCGGCGGCGGCGGCGGCGGCGGTGGCAGGCGAGAGGAGCTCAGAGCGTGCGTGATAGCCGGTAGCTTTGTCGCTGTCCCGCTCCTGTTTTGCCGCTGCTCCACTCCTACCAGCGCGGCGGTCAAGCCGAATCTAAATTATAAAACCAACGTATTATTTGCTTGTACAAAATGTACATTAATTAGCTTCTTTCAAAACACGGGCACGGGCAGAGTTTTCTCTATTGATACTTTCAATGCTTTTGTTTAATGGCCTTGTTTCGGAATATTAGTTTCTTTTTAATTTAATTACTTTGGGGTGAGCAGGTATGACCTTAATGATGTTAATAATTCTGCATACATATGCAAAGTGACAGATCATGATTATTGTTTATACAGAAGGAAACTCAGACATGCTATCTCATCCAGCGAGGTGTTGAATTCATTAGCCTAATAATTATTTATATTAAAGATTAATATCAAATGTATTCACTGCTGCATGACACAGGCTACCTCATAGTGAGGATGTAATTACAGTTTCTGTTCACGTATATTTATGAGATTCGTCCACGAAGAAACTTTCACCAGTCATAAAATTGCTAAGAACAGCGTTTGACAAACACACAGAGATTGCAAACTGTGATGTCGATAAATAACGAATATAACCCAAATCGCATATCAGAGCTTACCCCTAACAACTAACACCAGACACAACCAGAAGACGTAAATGAGATGCGGCCAGCTAATCCGAGATATAACTGACGCGTCTGACTGCCGTGCCACTGTCGCCCTGGCAACATACCAGCGGCGGTACCTCCAGATCTCATCCTTTCAACCGCAAAAAGGCCTTTCAGTTCCACCCCTATTTGTCATCGGGCTTTTAAAAAGGCTATCAAGTCAGCCCATCGACAAAACAGCCGATCCAGCTGGGCGGTGGTGGCGGCGGCCGGCGGCGCGTGGCACGTGCCCCGGCGCTCCTCTCCAGCCGCCCACACCACCGACAGCCGACCCATCCCAGCCCGGCACACCGAGTCACAGAGCTAGGCCGACCCGCAAAAACCGCCGATCACATCTCTCGCCGCTCGGCGTTCTCGGTGGTTCACTATGGACCCGTATCGTGATGCCGCCTGGCCGTCCTTCGGCTGCGGGCCTGCCGCGGCCTCGGTGTGTTCACTATGGACCCGTATCGTGATGCCGCCTGGCCGTCCTTCGGCTGCGGGCCTGTCGCGGGCAGCTGCGGGCCTGTCGCGGGCCTACTGCGGGCCTACTGCGGGCCTGTCGCGGGCCTGCCGCGGGCCTGCCGCGGGCAGCTGCGGGCCTGTCGCGGGCAACTGCGGTC
>JARFNZ010168346.1:0-16680 GCA_031763405.1 Balanus nubilus
AGGAGGAGGAGGAGGAGGAGGAGGAGGAGGAGGAGGAGGAGGAGGAGGAGGAGGAGGAGGAGGAGGAGGAGGAGGAGTGGCGAGGGAGTGCCGGCTGAGCGGTGAGCAATGACCGGCCGGCGCGACTGATCACCTATCAGAGACGGCACGGCGCGCTAATCAGTCAGCACCACTCGACGCAGCATCTGTTGCTGCCCGCTCACCAGCCGCCCCTCTCAGCAGCCGCCAAGGCCCCTTACCAGCTACCCTGCCACCAACACAGCTGGCGCCAAGACCCCCTCCCAGTCGCCGTCGGTCCCTCACCAGCCGCCGTCGGTCCCTCACCAGCCGCCGTCGGTCCCTCACCAGCCACCGTCGGTCCCTCACCAGCCACCGTCGGTCCCTCACCAGCCACCGTCGGTCCCTCACCAGCCGCTGTCGGTCCCTCACCAGCCCCCGTCGGTCCCTCACCAGCCGCCGTCGCTCCCTCACCAGCCGCCGTCGCTCCCTCACCAGCCGCCGTCGGTCCCTCACCAGCCGAAGTCAATATTTTTGAATTTTTGACCTTTGATGATCTCTGGTGACCTCATTTTTGACTTGAGCAGAAAATGACTAGAGTAGTTTCGAAATGCTTCTTGACGAGCCTTCGAACGCCCTTTTCCTTTTTCCGCCAAGTGCCAAGTACCCGACGCCTAAAATTGATAAATGTAAGTCCAGTGCAACTGCACACTGCCCAGGGAAGCTGGGCGGCGGGGTGGGGCGCATGAACAGAATGTTACTGGTAGAAGTATACTGGTTAGTGGTCTTCGTTCTCAGTAACGTAAGAGTGGTAATGACACGTTCCACGAACTCAGTTCAAAGCAGAGATAACGGGAAGTTGTCTCACCTTTTAAATGGTTTATTTGAAAGCAAATCATTACACCGAAGGTTGATGTTCAGCCATGCATTCTTCTTTGCAGACATCATAATAAATAAAACGGCCAGTGCCAGTGAAGACGGCCAATGTGTACAAATGTTCAGCGGAGAAGTTTGCCTTTGTGTGCATGAGCATACATTAATTGAAGCCAAATATACTTGGATTAATTGCATTTCTACTGAAGGGCAGACCTAACACCTCATAATTCCCATATATTTTCTGAACAATCTCATTTAAGAGGAAATGCTGTCATTTCAACTCTGGCAATGACAGAAAGCAGAGAAGTGACATATGTGGAATTTGCACGGTATAAAAATGAAATGTTTCAGCCGTCAGACTGCAATGTACAGTCGTAAAACATCCCACGACAATATTCCGATTCCCACATAAACCCTGACATATGAAGTTCAGGTTACGACAGAACTTCGCATACAGAATTAGAATAAACTGGAAAAGTAAGTAACGTCTGTTCGTTGTTCATTTGTCCATGAAGCTAAGAAATGTGGTGAGATTATCGATATTGCACGCCGGGTGCTTTCAACTTTTCAAAGAGTTGTGCACAATATCACTTATTTGATGGTTTGGAAATTATATGATCGCTTGGGCCCGTTTGGGCCAATACTCAGCCATGGGAAAAGAGAAGGGATAAAGTGGGGCAAAGTGAAACACCGACCGGACGAATGTTAATGAACTTAACCCGCTCGGCGAAACTGTGTGGAGGGCACAAGCTGTGAGCAAGGCCACCAGTCCCCAGGGGCGACTCTTTGACAGCCACATCCGGCACATGCCCTGTGGCCAGCGGTTACTGGTGCCAGGTCAACGTAGGCGTGACATGGGATCAAGGACCTTGGAGGATGCACGGATGAAAAAAGGAATCTGATGTTTGCTTGACTCTTGCTCGTCACTTCAGGCACAAATCAGAGATGAAGCAGCGCGTAAGCGATAGTATGTGATCGCTGGTCGGCTGAGCAAATTAAATTCATTTGAAGTTGATTAGCGTCGAGAACGAGATAAACACAATTTCGAAAGGTCGTTTTTGTAATGAACCTTTATACGCAGCATGTATCAAACGCGAGTTATTATGTGAAAACCAGAGTATGAAACGGATTGGACCAATCCAGCGGATTTTTTTAAAATCTAGTCCAATCCGGATGGATTGGAGTTGATTTGGGAAAAGAGAGGATTGGATTTGTTACATCTGGAAAACACCGGATTCCGGTTTGGACCGGACTACAGTTTTGTGTTTCCATTCATTTATAAAGATAACCTAAGATCCTGGTCTCTGAGGTCAGGTCAGTGACCCGAAATCAACGAATTCCGCTTTTCCCGATAGAATGGCTTCTAAGCAAGCTACAGCCGTGCTCTAAAAAGTAAAACATTCCTTTGGATATAAAAATGCCTTTTGGAACATTCCAGGTCTCAGTTGACCTTTGTTCCAAGTCAAAGGTCAAAGATCAACATAAGTCATCTGAGGTCAGTGACCTCGGTTGACCTGTAATAGATCATTCTACTAGAATCCAGATTTGTGTAAAATGAATATGAAATTGGAAATCAGCGCATAAAAGTTCTCTAGACAAGGCAAGGTGAAGGCAACATGAAGAGGTAAGCAAGGAGCAATGAACTGCGATGTTCAAAATTGTTTTAACACGCGCCGTGGAGGTGGTCTGAGAATTACGCGCACTGGGGGGGGGGGGGGGCGCTCCCCCCCCCCCCCCCCCCCCCTCCCCTCTGATCTCAGCTCCTATGAATGCCAATATACGAAATAACGAAATTTGGGGAGTAGGTGTGGGTAGTGGAAACTATATTGTGCGCAAATTGTATGACCTTAGGTCAATATCTTCGAGGTCAAATAAGGTCAAATGAGGCCAAATTCCCATATTAGGACATTCTCCAGAAACATCGCATTATCTCAAAAAGTATGATAGCTAGTAGGAATAGCAAACGGCATTCGAAAGCTCTTGAAACGTTCTTTCCTAAATTTGAATTCAGATTTCACCCTAGGTCAATAGTTAAGGCTACAGAGGTCATGAAATTTCAACAACCTGTTTATTCAGCGAAAGTTTGTTTAAGAACAACTTTTTATCTAACAAAAGATGGTACAATGATTTTGACACCATCGTATTTCTCTCGTCAGAGCAGTTCGAAACATACCAACTTTGATATGCTTAGGTCAATCTAAAAATTTGACCTTGGGTCAAGGTCAAGGTCAAGGTGACCTAAGTAGTTCATGTTGCATATCAGTCGATGCGCCTTGACAAGATGAACACATTGTTGCCTTTTCACGTTTCTGTCTCTCCGCTAGCAAAAGTTATTGGCAAAAAAGTGTTCGTGACTTCGATTACCGAACAGGGGGTCGCTGGTTAAAAGTTGCAACTGATGCATCAAAAATGGCCTTTGGAGACATCATCCCCAAAAATTGGCCTCATCCGTTTTGTTTCTGTTGAACATGAAGGATTTGACTTTTCGCCCATTGACTTATAATGGAGTGGTCACAGAATTGACCTAACCTCAGGTCACCGATATAAAAAAAAATCCGAGATTTACAAGTTGTAAACACCTGAGTCCTTATATAATCCTGAAGTTTTGAAACGAATCTGCCCAAAACTGTAATGGCACAACTGGCACAACTGCAAATTTACAACGTGGTAATTTTGCATGTTTGTGCTTTGACCTGACCTGGTGACCTGACCTGAGGTGACCCAAGGTCAAGACTTTCACACAATGTGTAAAATTCTTTTTTTGTCGCGCCGCCGTATTTTGGCTATGCTCGAAAAACCGGAGGGGACGGATATCGCCCCCCCCCCCCCCTTCCACTGCGCGTGACAATGCACTGTCCTTCGCCACAATTCGCATTCATTGTAAATGAAAACGCATGGGGCAAGATATATATCGCCAAGGAGATGTTGACCAATTTCCAGCCACATCCGATCGCTATAAATGATACTTTTGAACAATAGAATGCACCATATTTATCCTGTATAGCCTTTGACCGGGATCTACTGGGCAACAGTGCCACTACCAACCCAGTCCTTCTCGGGACTGCGCAAATGTTCACGTTGTGGCCGTCAGACGCACGCTTGGTGCGCGGCAAATAATGGAACTGAGCCCGACCTAAACTTGACCGGTCAACCAGCTGGCGCTGTAGCCTCTGACGTCTCATTCTGTGCAGTCTAGAATGTATCGGAGCCGAGCCGGCGCAGATCGTCAAACAGGTACCGATCAGTGGCTACACATGGCGGCTGTGATGCGCTCCGTTGTGCAAAGGTACAATTCATAGCGATCTGAGGTGGCTGGACATTGGTCACGATCTCCTTGGATAGCTATGCTAGTAGACATTGCCACCGTTTTCAATATGTGATGCACCGTTTAGCCGTGGCTGGCCGTGGTAAGCTGGGTCGGCAACGCGCAGTGTGCACGTAGCTCGCGTTTTGCGAAGGGAGATTCTACGACTGGAGTGCGGGCGAGAGGGAGCTGTAGTACCGAAACCAGAACCGCATGGCTTTCATACAGCCGTGCAACCAAACAAAACACCTCATGGCTTTGCATTCTGTGTGAGATTGTTCGCCCCGTAGCTCAGTTGGTAGAGCACCGGCCTCCCGACGGTTCGAGACGCTTCGGCGCTCGATATTTACTCCTAACGGGGATGACTTGCGGTTGGTGGCAGCAGCCGTACACAAGATCAGTTGAAGTTAGTGAGTGGGGCGGACCGTGTCCAGCGATGTGGTGCAAAGTAAACTTCGAACTAAATTCTGCCGGCTACTCGGAATTTCCCGATCGGACGGATCGTTCCATTCAAAAGTTTCGGACTAAATTTATCATAAAAATGAAGATTGTAGAACAGAACACGCGATAGCCCTGACCAAATGAAGAGAATGATAATTTCTATAAAATGTCGATTTTTTTACAAGACCGTCTAAGGATTTTGAAAAAACGGTTTAAAAAGATAAATGCGCTGGTTTTAGCGTGACTTCAGCTTTCAAATAGTGTTTGAATTAGTTAACCCTTAGACGCCTTCAAACCAATCCAATGAACCGTGTTCATTGAACTCAAAAGTACACATTGAGACACGACTGAAAATAAGGCGCAACGAACCAGACTTAACGCAAGTACAATGGAATTAACTTTTCGAATTCCTCCCCAGTCATGCTACCTCAATAAGGTGCATAGTTGCTATACCGATAACCGCACCACATCCTCAACATATCCGTTTCAGTGCGGCCTGCCCGTCTCCTAGACAGTCTAGCCACCGAGCCAAGTCATGCACTGCACACTGGTCAATCTTCCCGGACCAGCAGGCATACTAGCGCCAGGGCATTCCGTCTACAGTAGACAGTACTAACTAACCACTACTGAAGAACATACAGTACTACCTACCCACTACTGCAGAGCATACAGTACTACCTACCCACTACTGCAGAGCATACAGTACTATCTACCCACTACTGCAGAGCATACAGTACTATCTACCCACTACTGCAGAGCATACAGTACTACCTACCCACTACTGCAGAGCATACAGTACTACCTACCCACTACTGCAGAGCATACAGTACTACCTACCCCCTACTAAAGAGCATACAGTCAAACTCGGCCGCCTGCCCAGCGGCAGAACACTTGGCGCTGTGATTGGCAGGGCCGAATGCCCGCCGAGATAGCGACGCAGTCGTTTTTGCCACTGTGCCAATACAGTTTCCAAAGCTGAATGGTGGAGGGTCCTGAATCGTCTTCGAAAACAGTACGGCGACGCCGGTGTGACAGGAGGCAGCCATCACCGAATTTACGGCCATGCAGAGCGCCGGTCAGGGTGCCAACAGTGAGTGTCCAGGCGACGGACGGCAGACGGCGGAGGAGCGCCGCTAGAGATGGTAATAACACTGGACGCCGGGTGGACTCCGACGGTGGAGGAGCGCCGCTAGAGACGGTAATAATGGTATAAAGGTATTTTCGATCTGACCCTTCCCGTACCGCGGCACCAGTGTTTGATGAGACTGAGCCGGTAGACGTCAGGCGTGTCGCAGCGGTAGATGTCGGTCAATCTGCTGGTTGTGGTCGTAGTTGAGGGCGGGAATGAAGAGTGCCCGGACTTTAACCTCTATCCCATCTGGAATTGTCTTTAAAGGGAATGTAATTTTTTGCCACTTTTTTAAGTTAACGACGTATTTCGACACCGTACAATAAATTATATATTACATTTAAGTCATGTTGCTATGTCTTGTCTGTAAGCAACGGAAAACATTCTGAGAGTCAGGTTTGCGCTCAATAACCGTCATTTTTGTTTTTTAATGCTCACTGTGAAATTGTTTTTTGACCGATGTTTATGGGAAGAAGTGTTTGACCTTCAAACATATAGGTCTTTAACAAATCAAAGCTTGAATTTAAAAAGTGAAAAATCATAGGCGTATTCAAGGAATAAAGAAATGGGGAATTTTCAGAAATTTGTCGTTTTTTCTGGGGATTTTTTTTCATGGCATTTTTGTTTGTTTGGTACGATATGCTGTTATATCTTGCTTAAATTGCTTAAAAGCAAGCCATTAGTTGTTTACTTTGATATTGAACATAAGCGAATACAGGTAAGCAACCAGGGGGCCCTACCAGCCCGCACTTGTAGATATCGCCCCCCAATTTGTGTACCTGAGTACGCCTCTTCCAAAAATATGTGCAATCGCTAGTATTTTGCATGTATATTGCTAGAAAAGTACATTGGATGCATTCATTGTGGCGTAGAACACCAAAGAAACAAGCGAAAGCCACGATTTCGTTCAAAACCGTTCACTCATGACAGAGTGCCTCCCCAAAAAAGATCCTGGCGCCGCCCCTGCTGTACTGATTTTGCTTAAAAAAATACACAACACTCGTCATTCAATTCTAGGAAAAATCCGAAAGTTTTACAACGATAGGCCTTACGGGTTAGGAGCGGCAATCGAAAAACCATTGGGGGGGGGCAGAATCTGCACCCCGCTGCAAATATGGTTAAGCACACACGAAATTTTGGAATTTAGGTCACGTGTCAGACCAAGGTCAGGTCAAAGGTCAAAAGCGGATGTTTCCGCGTTATAGGCAACAGAGACCGCAAAATGCGCAGCTGTGGGCCCAAAACCCGCCAAACTGCTCTCAAATGTATGATGAAGGTACTGCATGAGTATAAGTCCCATAGCTAAGGACTGGTCGAGGTCAAGGTCAGGTCACAGAAGTTCACTTTAACCCTCGCCAGTGTACGGCAAAACTGCTGTGTCTTCGTGAAGGGGGGGGGGGGGGTCGATGCAACGCCCCCTGCCGATTCGCCCCTTATTGAGCTAGAGTTTCGCGGTAAAGACGAGCGTGTTGCTTGTGACGAGACAAAGGCGATGGTAATCGGTTTTTTAGGTCCTGCGTCATTTGGTGACCTCTGAGATCAGGTCAATGACCCGAAATCACCGAATTCCATTTTTGCCGATAAAATGATTTCTTATCAAGCTAGAGCCTCGCTCTAAAGACCAAGACATTTATTTTGGTCCGTAGAATGCGCTTTGATACATTCCACGTCTCAGTTGACCTTTATTCCTAGTCAAAGGTCAAAGGTCAACTTAGGTCATTTGAGGTCAGTGACCTCGCTTGACCTGTAATACGTCATGACCTTATTTAAACCCGAATTTGTGTAAAATGAATGTGAAATTCGAAATCAGAGCTTAAAACATCCTAGTTAGCTCTTGAAGTCAAAAAGGTCACCCGAGGCCATCAGAGATCAGTGACCTCGGTTGACCTTTGGGGATGTGACCTCATGGGGAACCATTGAGGTCATATGGTAACACCTTTTTGTTTACTCTTGAACATAAAAAATTAGGAAGCGCCCGAGTTTCGTCGCGATCCGCCGCTTTTTACGCGAGTTATTCCTGAAAAACCGAGGGGGTGGCACCTACCCTCTACACTGGCGAGGGGGTGGGTGCCTCGCAAAAGTGATATAAAAGTCATGCGACACTTGTTTAATAGTCTATTTCAGACATTTATGTGACAGTTTGTGTTGTGACAGTTTACCATCTGAACTTATTCAAGGAAAGATTGTGACAAAGTCATGTCAAATAAGGTCACATTTTGAAATTTGTATTTAAAAAAATGCATGCCATGGACCAGTTAATCCCCAGACCAAAGCCATTGGTGTCAATTATTTTTTTAGTACAAGGTGTAGAAATTCCAACTAAGGCATTTAAAAATGACGCCATAACGGGCAAATATTTAACGAGCTTTTGAACGTTACAAAATTAAGATATTGCTTTAAAACTTTGCTTAGGAGTTTACTATACTATGTACCCTTACATATATTCTGGTTTTATGAACACTTCGATTTTTTTATTTTGTGGTCAAAAGGTAAAAAGTTGTATTGATGGAGTCAAAATACAAAAATCCAACAAACTGATATATCCTTTTTGAAGAACTCGTCATTCCACGTTTTTTTACGGCTTTTAATTGCGTTTTGCTTTAATACTCTATTCTTGACAAATTTTCAAACATGTAACTTCTTCGGCCGAAAATCACGTACCTGCACCACTTTATGTATCGGTAATCAACTAACGACATGTTTCCACCCTTGCGGCTCCGCTCTGCATAAGTCGAGCGTAACCGAACCGAACGTAACCGAACGTAACCGAACGTAACCGAACGTCACCTACTTCAAGCGGCTGTCCCCTGGTTCTGGCAATGCTGCGCTGCACACGTGCATTTTGAACATTATGTACAATTACTTGCGCCTCGCGATACAGTTCATCGAGCAAAAATTGTAGCTCAATCACCTCACAGCCGGAGCCGTCTGCCGCCTGGGTCTGTACTGGTCCGCCGCCGGCGACACCCTCGCTGACAGCTGACTCGGGAAGACGGGCCGGCCTGGCAAACAGCAGCTCGAACAGAGAGTACCCGGTGGCTGAGTTGACTGACGTGTTGCGGCTGAACTGCAACTGATAAATTTTGTTGGGCCATACTCGGACGTCATTGCAGCACACACAACGCAAGTTAGCGATCAGTTGGTCCTGACGTTCCACCTGCCCCTGACTCTGCGAGGTTAGCGGTGTACCCAAGAGGTGACGTGCACCAATTCGGCGACACATGGCCCGGAACGTCTCTGCTACGAAGTGTGGGCCCCTGTCAGACGTGATCACCAGCGGTACGTCGAACGTACAGATGCACCGATCGTGGACGAGTCTGGCCGCCGTCTCGGCCGTGTCGGCCTCTGCCGGCAGCGGTATCAGGTAGCCGCTGAAGACGTCCTACACCTGCAGAACGTACCGGAACGGGTGATTGGCAGCCCGTTTCGACCAAACATTTCATAACTGCTGATATACATGCACACGCCCTGTCATGTTCGGCCACCAGAAATGATCGCGTGCTCTCAGCCACAGGCCACTAACATGTTTGATAGTGGTCACCAGCCAGTAACAAATCTGTAAGATGTTTTCGTGAAAGTTTGTGCCACAATTGCGAACGATATGCAAGCATACATAAATTAGTTACAAAGAAAGAAAGATGGCGAGGTTTGTTTGATTATGTTCATTCTTCAAGCTTTTTCCTTAAACGAAAAAGCAAGGACGGTTTGAACAACCAATGACAACAATAACATCACGTTTACGCTTGAAGTATTTCAAATCCAAATGAAATGAACCAAATTAAAAGAGAATAGGCTCGCACGCAGAAGTGTCATCGAGTGCTGATCATCTCTAGCAACTACCATGAAAAATGTGGAAGGTGATTTTTGCATGTTTTTTCAGAGAAGGCAATATGAATCGATGCAATATCATCGCGCACAATGTTTTTTGAGCCCATTACCCAGAATGTTTGATCGGTGACATTAAACTGAGCCTATATCCGTTGAATGGATGATATACCCCTGGGCTGAGGATGATCACCATAGCGGTGGAAAGCTCTTCAAACAAATACTTTAATTGGTGAAAAAAGGAGGTAAAGATACTACCTTTATGAAGATACTACCCTTATGAAGTAAAGATACTATATAGTTGATTTTTTTCCCGAAAGCGACTGTTTTGTTTCGAAATTACTGTTCACAGTTTTCTGTCGCGATAATTGATGTCTTGCAGATTCCTCACTTTTGTCGTTTGAATTGTACATTTTGCTCGACTGTTAACTATAGAATAATTTGTAATCAGCACTTCACTTTGCAATGCAAGATTAAGGATATACGTTTGTTGTCTCTATCATAGCTACACCCGTTTTAATCACGCTGCGACTGCTTTGTTACAGATACTACATATCGCCAGTGGCCGACCAGCCGGGACAGCGCCACCTGTTCCGAGTATCACCTGACCATACCGACAAACCGCACTGCATGACCTGCGGTCAGGTGGTCGGTCCCCACCCGCCTCACTCCCACCTCTGTCTCTCTCACGATGCCCTCTTCAGCGCCGACGTTCGACACTATGCGCTCCTGTGCAACGGCCCGGCGGTGCCACACGTAACTGTGACTTCCGCTGGCCCATCACAGATGTCGCTACTGCGCAACAACTCCAACCTACGCGCGGCCGCAGCCGCCACATCTCTACCCGCAGTGCGAGCGCTCCGTCTAAAGCTGTCCTCCGGCGGGGAGGCTCACGCGCGGCTGACGATTCCACCGCAATACCGCGAGGGTGACCCGGCGTCTTACCCTCTTGTGCTGCGGGTTGCCTTTGACCCCAGACAGCCTCCGGGGGCGGACGGGGTCGCCTGGACAGTGGACTGGGGCACCTACCTGGCGTCGCGTCGGCAGACAGTTGTGGCGGATGTGACACTGCCTGCCCAGCCGACCGAAGCGTGGAGCACCGCATCAGAAGCGGCTAGCATGCGAGGTGTGGTGGAGAGTCTCGTCTCCCAGCTGGAGTTTGTTAATCCACGGCGGGTGTTGGTTATAGGCAGAGGGTACGGAGCTCAGCTGGCCCTCAGGCTGTTGGCACAGGATGAGCCGGTGGTCAGCTGCGCCGTGGCTATCGCACCCATCACATCGTGGCTCAGATATGGTAAGTTATGAGCTCAGAACGCGCCACCAGGGATGTGGGTCTTTAACCCTCGCCAGTGCAGGGCAAAACTGCCGCGTTTCCGCGCAGGGGTGCAGATGGGGATAAATCCCCTATCGATTTGCCACTAATAAAGGTAAAGCTTCAAGTCATGCACGGCGTGCTGCTTGTGACGAAAATAAGCCGTTGATACCTTATTAAAGAGCATGGGTCATTTTGTGATCTCCGAGGTTAAGTAAATAATCCGAAAATCGACGAATCGCGTTCCTGCCGATCGAATTACTTTTAATCGAGCTAGAGTTGTGCTTTAAAGAACTAGTGTTCCTTGTGGTCAGTAGAAGGCGTTTCGATGCACGCCAGGTTTGAGTTGATCCTTATTTCCTGTAAAAGGTCAAAAGGTCACCTGAGGTCAGCTACAATGGTTGAGCTGTAATAGATCATGACGCTATTTGGACCCATATTTATGTAAAATGCATGTGAAATTCGAGATAGGCACTGGAGACATCCGAAGTCGTCAGAGGTCAGTGAGCTTGTTTAACTTTTGGACAGTCGTGACCTTAGTGGAAACCGTAATGGTCACCTAGTTACACCTCTTTACACGTTCCTGAACAACACAAGTGTTCAGGAACGCGCAAGCGCGCAAGTTATACCTAAGCATCGATATGTTACGGAACGCAATTTGCGCTTGACATGACTTTAAGAAAAGGTGGTCAAAGGTCACGGGTCATAAGAGTCATGGCTTCAAAATTGTCATGTAATTGTCAAACTGCTCAATTGTAGAGCACCGAAAACTTTGTCGTCATCCGCCCGAAAATACGAGAGTTATTTACGAAAACCGAATGTAATAGAATAGAGTCTCTCTTTCTTCTCTATGTTTTTCCAAGTGACAGTCTAGTTTAAAGGTTTACACGTTGTTTATTGGATGAACACCCAATACGGTTCGAAGGCTAAAACGGAGTCTCGAATAGAGAGAGAGCAACTGATGTTCGACGGGGACCCGTCGAGTGCTCTCCGGAGACTGCCACATCCGACGGGGACAACCCGCGCCGTCGGCTGGCTGTCGAACTCCACGCAAGCGCAGAACATGCTGCGACGCCCCAAAAGCGGGCCAATGACTAATGAGCTGGACACGTCAGTCATGACGCCACAGGGGGCTACTCGGGGGAAGGGAGCGGCCACTCTGTTACACCGAAGGGGGGGGGGGCAACGACCACCCCTGCACTGGCGTAGGATAAGGTATATAGGATAAGATAAGATAATTGCTATACGAATGGAGTAGGAAATACAATTCCTTAGTGATATTTCATTAACGAAACGGAAATTAAAAAAT
This sequence comes from Balanus nubilus, assembly GCA_031763405.1. Taxonomy (NCBI): domain Eukaryota; kingdom Metazoa; phylum Arthropoda; class Thecostraca; order Balanomorpha; family Balanidae; genus Balanus; species Balanus nubilus. The sequence goes on from JARFNZ010168346.1 coordinate 12,194, forward strand.
ATTGTATACAGCATAGGTGCAGATTATATAAACAATATGTAACACTTTTCGTGAGCTGTTCTTGTGTGTTCTTGTTGTGTGCACGACTTTGACATTTCCGAGTTCCGACTGACTTGGCTCTTACTTATTTCCGAAGGACTCTGACGTAACTCTGACTCAGGTGATTGAACAAAGGTTTTGACTTCACACATATATTAGTAATTTAGGTACTTTTAACCTGACTCAACGCCATAGACGCATTTTTAACACGGCATATCTTGAAAACTGACATTTCAAGTAACTGCATTATCTCATTTCACTCAGAAGAATGAGTTGAATCAAATTTGACTCGAGTAGCGTCCAGGTAACTCAACTCAGACTCAATAGGCGATCCATGTGACTCAACTCGGACTCAAGAGGCGATCCATGTTACTCAACTCCGACTCGACTCAATCTAAAAATTGTATTGACTGACTCAACTCCGACTAACTCATTTGAGTCAGAGTTTAGTTAAATTTAACTCAATAACTCTGAGTCGAGCACATCACTGCTGGTATGTTTTGCTAAAATTACATTCACGTTTGACAGCTAGGCAAGACTCTAGCATCACATTCTTCCGCTGGGATAAACCTTCCTAACTAGACTCCCAGTTCCCACAGCCTATTCAATCTCAATTGATTCTCTCTTCCGCAGCGTCCGCGTTCAGTGAGCGCCGCCTGGGCCTGCCCAGCACAAGCCGACCACGCTATTCCGAGGGAGATTTGGATCAATGGGCCGGCCTGGCCGGCAAACCCTTCCTTTTGGTGCACGGGTCCGCTGACACTAAGGTCGGCGTACAGCAGACGTTCGTGCTGGCACGCCGGCTGGAGAAGGCAGGCATACTCTTTAGACAGACGGTGAGAACAGAATGCACAGCTTTGGATATTGCTGACGATAGTCACATTAAGACGTAGTAATGATAGTCCACATTTGCTTATAACTGTTATGGAAATTAAACAAACTTTGGGCAAGTGGCATTTGGAATGGGAATCTAGGTGGCCATGTAATTTATTAATATTCCGGAGTAGCGTGCGTAATGGTATGACATGCACTTTGACATTAATAGTGTTGTTCACATGTTCACTCAAGCTGCTTTTTCTCAAGGTCAAATTTTCCCATTTCAATTATCTTCGTGACGTCATAGTTTCTCTTGCCAGGACGCCCGATGCATGCTGTGACAATGCATTTCAGTTCGCAAATCACCCCGCAGATGTCTCTACAGGCATTGCGCCGGTAATATGCTGTGCCGCAGAGCTCATTTCACCGCAATTTATTGCTGCACTACTAAGGGAATAACTCACCTTGAACATGTGTTTTTAACTGAGATAGCAACATTGCAGCTTGGATAAATATAACACTGACACGCATAACACTGACGATCGTTTGTCCAAAAACATTACATCAACTGATCAACGGCTTTAGAGCATGTTTTATACTTGATTCCGGTGGGTTTTGCCGGCCAGATTCCTGTTTATGCTCCGGAAACTTGATCCTTTGACACGCCCACGTTAACTCGGCCCTGGTGGTCGTCAGCCACCAGGCATGTGGCGGCCAGCGAGCTGCCCCCGGGAAAGGTGGCCGCCTGCATGACTTCCCGCGGCATGGCGCCGGGTCGGCACACACACAGTCATGGGCGGTCACCCGGTCGGAGTTCCATTCTGGCCTTCTGTTTCCCTTCTCCTTCATCCCATGGCTCCACAATGGTCCAAGAAAAGCTAGGCATGAGGACCCGAAGGGCCTTAACCTAACAAAAAAGGTAAGTGGTGCTAATTCGGTGAGTGGTGCTAATTCGGTGAAATTCGGTCCATCCCATCAGCTAGTCGTCGCTGATGGGATGGGTGAGGGCTGCATGATGTATCATAAATACACTTGCACTTGATATGTATCTGTCTGGGTCATAAATATGATCGAATGGATATCATTCGTGCGAGTGTAAAATATGCATCATATATGTGATCGGCGGTGACTGACAGGTGCAACAAAACAAGGCCCCTAAAAATGGTAATTGTTCCGTTCAGGCATTGGCCTTGAATTGATGATGGACAAGAAGGTGCCTTTGCAAATATTTGCGAAATGTCAAAAGGAAATGGCGCGGTGATCAAGAACATTCAGTTAGCACTCCCCTTTGTCAATCTTACACATTTCCGTTCCCACAAGCTCGCACATTCACATACATTCACACATATATTTGGCGCCACTATATAGTATTCTGACTTTTTACATTCCATAATGGCGTATTTATAGAACGCTGACAGATCCAAGTGGGCTACTGAGGCCATGACGGACCCCTAATCGCTCCACCAGGGTGACCTCCGCTCGGTATAAGGGACCGTTGGCTGTCCTATGATGGCATTCAGATGGACTGAGAGGACACTTGATCGGCCTGAGATGGCCCCTGGCTGTCCTGATATAAACCAAGGCCTGTTTGAACGAACCATGGCCGGTCCCCATTCATATATAAGCATAATGTGATATTTGTCTTGTTAAATGTTATGTAAACATACCTAAGGTGCTTTGTATTTTGTTTTCTCAGGAGCACTTATTGTTCCTGAGAAAAAATGAGCAAAACTCGGTGTTTCAACCCAACTTTCATCGACTTTGTGACGACAGTGTACAAAATATGTCCTCGGCGAAATTCCCATAAATGCATTTCACCCGCATTCGACCAATAAACAGACCGGTTTATTTATTTTAAAGAATCCCCTTACATTTTGATGCACTCTAGTCAGCAGCACTCCCTCTATCGGCAGATGCCCACCACCACTGGTCCAATTGCTAAATCAAACGTCACCGATGACCAAGCATAGTCATAACGAAACTTGAACGGGATATCGCGGATGTCGAACCTTCTCAGTTACCGGTGCTCACCTTAAGAGCACATCGGGTAGCTGCAATGGAATCGGAATCGGCTTAAAATGGCCGCATTTTATTTGAAGTCCGAAATGTCGGCATCACATACCTATGTATAGGGGAAGACATCACATAACAATAAGGTAGGTTGGTTTTACTCGGTTTGTGAGCCCAAGGGAAGGCTGTTTATGGTTTATTTTTTCCTTTCAAAAACTTTGGTTAGACGAGGTTTTGGAGCACATGTTCATGGCCAAACCCTGACCATGGTCATCCAGTGTAATGCCCGGTTCACACCGGCTAAAGCGCAAACGTAACAGTCACGAACGGCTAAAGCGCAAACGTAACCGTCACTAAACGTAGCCAGAGCGTGACCAAACCGCATCCGTTCGATGGGAAGCTGAAAGTGAACACTGCTCTACGTTTCATCTAAGCAGATACGTTTCGGTCACGTTCTGGCTATGGTTGTTGACGTTTTGGCTGCGTTTGATAACGTTTACGTTCGCACTTTTTGGCCAGTGAGAACCGGGCATAAGTGTTGAAAGCATGTGGACTTTTCTTATGGAAGTGCATCTGTACAGTATTCATCTACTGTATGTACGTACATTCTCTGGCCTACCCGCTCGACGAAGGAAGCCGTGGAGGGATGTGGTAAGATAGCTAGCACTGCATCGATTTATTTAATTGGTGTAACAAGTCTGGAGACATTTTATTACTCGGAGATCCGTTACTCCGGCTTTTGTCATTTTACATCCATATACTCACACAGAACAGACATATCGCTCGGATTTATCGCAAGAGGCACTCTCATTTTACCTCTCAAGCACAAGTTTTGAGTTATTAAGTCATAACTTCTACACAACAAGGGCGAATCGCTTGTATCCCAATCATCACCCTACCACCACCTTGTTTTTGACCTGCCACTGTTCTGTCCACAGACAAATACCAGCACCATTTCCTCACCAATCTCACCGCCCCGACCGAGAACAGACCCTCTCCATGCTGTATACTGTGACGTGCTGTCTGTATGTACGGGGAGGGGTGGTCCGAGTCGCCACAGGACGGCCACAGGACGGCCACAGGACCACAGTACAGCCACAGGACGGCCACAGGACGGCCACAGGACGGCCACAGGACGGCCACAGGACCACAGTACAGCCACGGGACGGACACAGGACGGCCACGGAACGGGACTGCCACGACGTCTACGGGACTGCCACGAGCGGGCCCCTCGGGCCGGTGTTTCGACACACCGCCACCCAGACGTCCCCGGAGGCGGCTGGTCGGCCCGACTCCTGCTCCAGTCAAGTGTTTGTGTGTTTGTTGTGCCTCGGCCGCGACAGCGCGAGCGAGCTGTAATTACTGTTCGGACAATGGCGGCCGGTCGCCGCCGCGGCGGACGGTGACGGTGAGAGGGCTGCCTTGCGCCGCACCGCGCCACACCACGCCAATCCAGAGGAGAATGGGTGGCGATTGGAAATTGGCTGGGCTATGGGCAGCGGTGGCAGTCGGGGGGGGGGGGGGGAGGGAGGGTAAAAGTTGGCATGGCAGGTGGTGGGGCAGTCGGGCGGGGTGGGGGTGGGCGGGGTGGGGGTGGGCGGGGTGGGGGTGGGGGTGGGGGA
>JARFNZ010168457.1:0-16676 GCA_031763405.1 Balanus nubilus
GGTGGGTCCATCTGACGGCTGTGGTGGGTCCATCTGACGGCTGTGGTGGGTCCATCTGACGGCTGTGGTGGGTCCATCTGACGGCTGTGGTGGGTCCATCTGACGGCTGTGGTGGGTCCATCTGACGGCTGTGGTGGGTCCATCTGACGGCTGTGGTGGGTCCATCTGACGGCTGTGGTGGGTCCATGTCCATCTGACGACTTCTGTGGGTCCATGTCCATCTGACGGCTGTGGTGGCTGACAGGCGTTCCTGCCGCTGCTGCGGGCGGCGTCCCACGCCAGTCCCGAGCTCTCCGGTGACACCATGTCCTGGAAGCGCGCCGCCGTGGTCAACATCAGCTCCCGCCTGGGCTCAATCGCCGAAAACGGGATGGGCAAGTTCTACGCCTACCGCGCCAGCAAGGTACGGTGTCCGCCGCTTAGTCAGCGGTAGCTCGGAGACTGAGGTGCGGTTTGATAAGGATCTGGCCATTGGCCGCTTAATGTGGTGCTGGTCCGGTGGCGGTTTTAGATGACGCATAAACCACTGTTAATGCATTGCTGAGGTCATTTTCTTACAGAGAGTTATTCGTTAAGCCAGTAGTCGGGCTAAAATCGAAACTGCTTGTGTTTCAGGGCCGAAGTAGAGAATGGTTATGAAAGGTTATATCAGAATAGTTTGGCTCGTTTGATGTAATAATGCCGTCGTAGCTAGGCTAGTCACGTCATGCAGGCAAGCATGCTTGAGTCTTCGTTCTTTACACTCGTTTACCCTTACTCTTTCCGACTTAAGTGTAAGAGACGTCACTGCCGTCGGTGTGACACGCCAATATGTACTCGACGTCACTCACTCGACAGGTGGCGCAGAACGCCGTGACCCGCTCTCTGGGGATCGACCTGCGGCCGGAGCACATCCTGGTGGTGAGCATGGACCCCGGCTGGGTGCAGACCCGGATGGGCGGGCCCAACGGCAAGATCACCGCCGAAGAGAGCGCCAAACGCATCGTCACCTCGCTGGCCAAGCTGGGCCCGCAGCATACCTCCACCTTCCTGGATCACTTCGGCGAGCCGGTCCCCTGGTGATTCGCTCGAAAGGGATCCGAGTGACGACAACCCGGCTCCAGATGGCGCGTCTGAATCCGACTGAAGCTGTCGTCTGGTCGAAGTTGGGGTAGGCTCAATGGGTTGGACCGTGAAGGTCTAATCGATATTCATTTATATATTCCTTCAGTGGTTAATGTATCTGTGATGTCTTTAGCAGGGATGTACTCGATATGACGTATCGTCATATCGATGTGGAGAAATAATGGACGGAGACAATAAGAACAACTCAATAAGAACAATAAAAACAACTCATCTTTCGATGAAATGATTTATCTCTGTTAATCATTTATGGTTATATAATCAGATGTCATAATCAAGAAGCATGTATAAAGTGCAGGGCATGCGTCTCCATATTTGTGTTAGTATTTTCTCGTGACGTGTCCTATTCATATTAACAGCACGATCTGGCTTCTCTCCTCACACTGTGTCAATCATGTAGGTTTTCACTCCGGTGAGGAGGTGCCCCGCACACACGTGCCAAAAGTACATATCGCCTACTGCTCTAGGACATGCCAGGAATACATTTTAACGGAGAGGAGGAGTTTCCCTTGGTAGATCGACTTCAGAAACCCAACATCAAACGCAGTCAATAGTAGTAAGATAAAGTAGTTGTTTGATGCTCTATCTGTATTGAACATTCTACTTTCTGGAACAAGAGCATGTGTATGATTCGTCTTGATGAGGTATAGATTGCTCATGCCTTGTCATCAAAGTAACAGTAATTAATCTTGCAACGAAGTGAAAGTCACAATGGCTTACGCAAAGTTAGAGGTTGTTCACTAGTTTACGGAAGTAAAACGTTGCCGGCTTGCCTAATGGTTTTATTTGGGGATGACGAGAAGTATACCCAACGGCTATTGCAATCACGGTTAGTAACTGTTTCTGGTGATCATTTCCTATAATTTAATTGTATTCAAATGTGCGCCATTATGTTGCCCAGTTGTTTATGACCAATTCAACATTTCCAGCAGATTTTATTGCCTTTTTGTCTCACTTTCCGCATTCATTTATGCCGGTAAAATATCATATTCCATGCTTGGAACGGGTATCGACATTTATTATTACACTTGGAAATAGTTGGTAACGCGCAAGTATGGTGTGACGAATATTCACTATAGCGAGTGGTACCAATGCAATGGTTCGGATGTAGTTGCAAGTAGTTGGTAACATGTACAGTTCAGCAGCCGCAATCGTAAACCAGCATCGGGAATGTACCATGAGTAACATCATAGTAAACAAGCTTAAACGAAAACCTGAATGATAATACCTTTCCGGTCGTCGTTTTCTCCATTGACCGTTCCATTCCTTACTGGCAGAGAAGTTATGTGATTACATGCATGATGAAAAGCTCTCATTTGTCAAACTGTTGTCCTGCTCAAGATATCTCCGGTAGTTCTTAAAACTAGTTAATGACAACATTTGTCCTGGTTTGCTATTAAAAGTTATTTCTAAACATAACAAACTTAACAACGTAACGGTAACGCAATAACACAAAACTTAAACGGTAACAACACAACAGGCTCGCAACAGGTACAAAATACAACTCTCACACGCTCTTCACATGCAGCGAGCAACAGTCGGTGAGCGCCGGCAAGACTCCACGCCAGCGTTCCGCCGCTCGTCGCTCACACGGGACCGGCGAGCGTTTTTGCCTGGCATCGCCGGCTGTTTTTGACATGAAGAGCGACAAGATGGCTCCTGCGGGGTGCTACAAGAGGTGGGGGGAGCGGTCGGACGGGGCGGACCTTGTCATGGGATTTCCGGACTGTCTGCCATGCGAGTCGGATGCGTGTGTAAGAGGCTGCTGTTGGCTGTCGTCGGCATAGAACGTGACATGTGGATGGTATGTCCATTATTAGGTATCCAAGGGTATACTGTGACAGTGTGACGGGTATTAAGCCGTGTTGAGAAGTGAGGACACGGTTAAACCGACGTGCCGCGTGGCGAACTCGGTGACCATGGAGCTGGGACGTTTTGCGCGGGCGTTTCACTGAAGAAGGCTCCCCATTCTGTTAACCCACCGAGACCGACTGACCCCGTGAGACGGAGTCCCTCGACCTCGCGGGTTATTCAGGCCATCCGGCTCCCGGTACGATGGAAAACGGCGTTTGACACCGCACAGGCGGTGGAGAAAACGTTGAATGGGCAGGACTGAGGCTGTTTGGAACTGGTGCTACTGGGGCAGGACTGTTTCACTGTTCCTCTGTGGGGCCTGATTTAGCGCAGCACATAGTCATAAATACTCATGCGATTTGGCCACACCTCCAGAAGAACTCGGTATAGACAAACTATAACATAGCTCATACTCTCACACAGCATCATACAATGTCAGCCATCCACTGTTGACCACTCGGGTCGTCTCGCGCGGGACGTCGGCGTTTAATACAACGGTACCACGATGTCCACTTTCCTATCAGCGTTTCCTCTCGCTCTGTATTCTGTTCAGAGTTCTGTCAAGACCTGTCGCAAAATTCCATCTCATCCCTTCACTTGGATACCCCGGAGGCGGCGCAGAGCCTCCTAGAGTTACTTTGAGCCGCTCCAGTGTCATCCACCCCTGGAAGCTTGTCTCAGAGGCGTTTCACTCCTTCCTCGGGAGTCGAGACCGGCTCAACCCAGCCAGCTGATAAATCCGCTCAGGGTCTTGCCCTGGGTGCGCCTCTGGATCCGTGACGTCATACCGCCGGTCAGCCAATCAGCGAACGAGCGGCGCGTGTCGATCCTGTTGGTGTTCTCCTGCGAACACGATGTTCCCTGTTAGTGCCTCTACAAACACGGTTAACTGGCCGTTGCTGGTCGCCAGTGTCCTACTTGGTTTCTTGTTGGGGAGAGCGAAAGACTTTCGTTAGTAATGGTGCCAAACAATGCCTGACACTAGGGTGTCAAGTTATTTGAGCCATTACAAAGGCGCTGGAAAGTGCCATTAACGTCTGATGAGTTTCACCGGGCTTTTAATGTCCGGCGGCGCTGTAAAAGCCTCCGTAGTCCTTTGACACCCTGGTTAGCGCCTGGTTGTAAAATGAGACAGCAAGCTGCGCGTCATGCCGCCCGGGGCAATTAAAGAGTCTCAGTAGAGGGCAATGCAGCCATTGATCACGCTCAGAGGGCACGGGCCGCCGACTTACCCTGACGTTACAGTTCTGGTAGGCGCGGTCCATGTCGATATCGTCCATTCGGAGCTGCAGCATTGCGGCAAAAGCCCGCTCCAGTACGAACGGGTGCGGGTACTGTTCCCGGGTCATCAGCCACACCGACTCTGGGGGTGTCAGGGGTGTCAACGACTCTGGTGGCGAGGCGGGGTGTCAGGGGTGTCACCGACTGGTGGCGAGGCGGGGTGTCAGGGGTGTCAACGACTCTGGTGGCGAGGCGGGGTGTCAGGGGTGTCAACGACTCTGAGCGGGAGGTGTCGAGTGTCGTCGCTCCAGCGGGGACAGGTGTGGGTATAAGACCCACCAATCCCACGACCTGGGAATCACACACGATTGTGGCACTGACATTGGAACAGTGGCGGTTCTACCATCGAGGCAGATGAGGAAGTGCCTCACCTAAATTAGCCAAACAGATTCAGTATAAACTTATTTTTCCTAAAAAGTTAATAAATTTAGTATGATAGTAAGGAACACAATATTTCATATTCAAAACAATTGTTGTTACCCTTAACATGCGTCTCATTTCCTGACAACTTCAAGAATTTGGTTGATTTTGACAGGACCAAAATAGCCTAGCTACGGAAATTTACCGTTAGAAAAACCTGGGCGGTGAGGCAGTGCCTCACAGCCCAACTGCTGTTTCACCTAAATCCTTGGCGTTCCCTCAGCGCAGCAACAGTTATCGAGAACGCGAGACAGTTGCAGTATTTGTGCAGTATTTGAGCTTGCTTGCCAATGGAATGGTAATGACAGTGTCGGTATATATTGCCGGCATATTGGATTATTTTGTTGGTGCGATGTGGTCCCCGTAAGAGATGTTATGAAAAATTATGCTTCTCTTATAAGAATGTAACTGCATCTCACAGTAATTCCAAGCTGATAACAGCATGCTAACTGTTTCTAGCGGTGAGGTAATAACCGCGGTAATCGGCTATGTATAGGTATGACAGAATCAAGCATCTCCGCAAAACCTTGCGGCCCCTCAGATAATTTTGCGAAACTGGGAGTGCCGGGCATTCTCCCTCTCCACTGGCATGCAGCCCATGCAGAGGTAGTTATTTGTCAACCTCAACAAACTGCAATTTTTTAACAGAGCGGAGCCCCCACACCACCGAGCCTATCTGCATGTGCCTCACCTACGTTTGACCCCTGGCGCCGCCACTGGCAAGAGAATGGTCTCATCGGAGCGATAATCGGTCATGCAGCGCCTCATTACTATTTTTTTTTACTGTGTTGCGTTGTTTATGGTGTCACCAGCTTGTTTAGTTGTGACATGTCTTGTTCAGTTTTTCGCGGATTTCATCAGTCACATGCCTCAAGGTACACAACATGAGATTCCTACAATGTAATATGCCAGAAGGTGGGTCAGTGTGCTATATACTATGCCGTGTTTACCGCCGGTATTGGACATTGTCCGCCTTTCGTTCCGTTCCGGTATGATCCCGCATTCTCCCCGCTATTGTTCCATTCCCACTGCATATCAGGACGGGAATTCACGCATATCAGCTCAGGGGGCGTCACGCTACACAAATTGAGCTAGTTCCCACCGTGGCAGGAGCCACGCGTCACAGGGCAGTGGACAAAAGACACGACTGAAGGCTTGTGTAATTATGACGTCTGGTGCCCTGCTTTCTGTGTGGCGGAGCCTGGGCCATACAATGATCGCTGGTTCGTGGGGAGCTAGTGAACCGTATTTCTACGACGTTTCACTGGAGAAAGGACATATACGTGTAATGTGTATGCATGATATATCTAACCATGTCTATGTGATATGTCTATGGGTATGAAATTGAACGATCTACCACGAAAACATAGCGTTAAGTTCGCGTCTGGTGCAGCTCTGCTGTAAATGGTAGTAAAAGCAAACAGGCTAGAGACTACAGTAACTCACACAACGGCAACATCAAACCTCGAGAACTGCAGCAGGTTAGGTACTACATACGCCAAACAGCGGCGCAACCATAGCGGCAGCCGGTACTGCTGCTAGTGGTACCTGCTGCCACACGCAGCAGCAGTACCCGCTACAGACTGCAGTGGCGTGCATAACAGTAGCACCGACTGCTGAGGACTGCAGTGGCACACAACAGTAGCACCAAATCGTGAGGACTGCAGTGAAACACACAACAGTAGCACCAAACCGTGGGGACTGCAGTGAAACACAACAATAGCACCAAACCGTGGGGACTGCAGTGGAACACACAACAGTAGCACCAAATAGTGAGGATTGTAGTGGCACACACAACAGTAGCACCATGGCTTGGGATTGCATCAGCTCCATGTGTCAGGAACACCATGCCCCTGCAACGTTATATCGTGGGTCATGGGACATGAAACAAGAGAACCAATGACTTATTGGTAACCAAACAAATCATTTACACACGAATACACCACTTATCTCATACTCGGTAAGTAGGTACTGGATGGGCGGCGTGTCGCCTTAAAAACGCTTAAGTAAAAGGCTTAAGTAAAAGTTCACTTAATCTGTTGAAATGCATCTGGCGTCAGTTCAGCTGTCGGTTTAGATGCCACTTGATGACGTCAGAGCACGAGTGTGTCCGTCGGCGTGCTTACCCCGTCGGTTGAGGACGTTATTGCCGGTGCACTGGTACTCGATGGTGAAGTTGGCGTAGTCGGTGGCGATCACCTGGTAGTCCTCGTTCCGGTTATCTGTCGAAAGGCGCCCATTGTGGTCACAACTGACGCCGATGAAGTGTTTTATAATAATGTCAACTGCCGAGGAGAGCTTGTGTATTGGCATGACTGGCGAGATACGGTGCTGGTTTATCCACCATAGGAAACTGACGAATAAGCAAGCAATAGAAACGAATGTCAAACGGCGTCTGGTTATGTAGTTGCCAGAGGTGTAGTTTCATATACAGTTATAGGGGCATGGGCCCCCTCAACTTGGACCTGAGCCCCCCTCCCCCCAACTTTGGCGGGGAAGTGGGTTACAGCCGGAAAAAAATAAATCCTTTAGGATTTTGATGGTATTTTTAGCGATTTTCCCTACTTCATTCCCCTCAGCTTATTTGGAGAAGTTACGCCCCTGATAGTTGCGAACGGTCGCAGGTACACGTATACACACAGTATTTATGTGACCGGTACTGCAATTAACGTGTCAGAAGTGTATGGTCCTATTCAGCTCGAATGATATAGATTACTGGAAATTCCGTTGAGGATGTTACAGCAATAGTTTTCAAAAGAGTCACATAAGTCGTAGGTACTCAGCGTCTCAAATGTGCATTTAACAAACAGCCCAATATGAACGACATGCGTTGTACTAAAGTCTGTCAAATCGGAATGGAAATTATAATTTCTGATACGAAAGGCATATACGAACAACAGTCCGGCTAGCTTGAAGGCACTAATTAATTTACATTTCTGATGACAGAGGTCCATTCAGAGACTCGTCCTTTGTCTTAAGCTTAAAACGAACGTGCCATGAGTATGAAGTTCTGTTACGTGATGCGGTAAATATTGCGGCCGGCAGAGAATGAGTAGTAGTCCGGCTCTGACCTCAATTTTCGGACAACTGTCAAGAGTCATGGTAACGCTCGACGATTATGTTTGTTGCAATTTAGTCACGCCTTGGAAGTTTAAGAGGAGCGAGGATAACGGAAAGCGTCGGCGAATAAGCAGATGCAGACAGGGGAGAGTTGGTTGATTAATGCGGCCTCATTATAATGCTTTAGAGTCTGCTTAATAGGGGCGCCATTAGAGGATTCGTGTATCGCTTAGTCGCTGTAACGGCTAGCCATGTTCTATCGGCCCGCCTACTGTCATCATTAAGAGTTCGATATTGAGAGAATTACGCTATTGTCTGACCATTGCAAACGGTTAACGTCTAGGCTCAATACAAAAAGTATTTCTGTCAGGCTATCTTTGTTTGGGTGCTCCATGGCGGCCGATAAAGTTTGCTGTATCACCGGCATTCACCAAGAAAACCTGAAGCGCGCGGCCATATATCCGGGTCGCGGGCAGTCAGTGCGTGTCAGTACGAAGTGTGCCGGTGAGTCGGGAGGATGTGGATTGTGGAAGGCGGTAATGGACCTATATGCGGCTCGCGTGTCAAGTTAGCCCGCGCACCGCCGCCAACGTCGTGGGGAACAATGGCTGCCGCCGCCGCCCGAAGGCTCCTTATACCGGGACCAAATCAGTGCCCGCCCACTGTTTCACGTGCCTCCGACCACGCGCGTCGTTTGAAGGTTCAGTGTAGGTTGACGTGTGTTTGGTCCGAATAAGTGTGGCTCGATGCTGACCATTGTGTAAAAGACATCGGGTTTGATCAATCACGCTGGAGTCGAATCATTCAGACGTATTTACTACTTACATTGCAAGGTTATTAGATAGTGTGATACCTGATTGGGATAGTATAAGTAACTCTCAACCAGAAAAGTGTCCAATTTCATAGGCTTTATACAACCACAAGAGTTGCGGCGCCATAAATCCCCAGCTCACTATCATCACCATAATTGCGTCCAATCGAAATAGTATCGCGAGTCACGACTTTATCGCACGGAGTACCATGACGTGTTAGATTCGAAGTGGCACTGGCTCGTGAGCTTCATCCTGACTATGTGCCGAGTCATGTGTCGGGGAGCCGGGGTTGATGTGACGAGAGGAAGAGGGACTGAGTAGGCGGACGAGTGCCTGCACTCGAGGGGAGGCGTATGATGACACAGAGAGCTGTTCGCTACTGTGCCGCATCATGCTAGTGGCGGGAAGGCATCGTGAACTGGCTACGCTGACCCAGTCACACAGTCACACTCTCCGCTGTGGGCTAGTGATGTCCGCGACTGCCATGTCCCCTGTTGCGTTCCGCCTGACGCCGCCCGTGCTGGTTGACCTGACCTCGGGTCACGTGACCCGGCCACTGGTAGTCGATCGGGGCGGGGCGCGTCGCGGCGCGGTGGGTCAGTGGCCCAGGACCGCAGTGGACCGTAGTGGACCGAGGATGATGGCGGAGGACGCGTGCAGTTTAAGTGCTGTCTGCTGCAAATCGCAATCCAAAGGCAGCAAAGGAAATGTGTGTCTCCCAGCTCTTCACAGCAAAATTAAACTCAGGATTTTCATTTCAACATGACTGTCTGCCTGCTGGGTGAGTACCTTTGTGCCGAGGGCATCCACGTAGGCCACAGTAGGCTGCCTGACCTAATTTTACCAGTTCAACACAAATCTAATGTCACGGAGGACCTCACCGTAAGGAATATTTTCAATGACAAATGTAACCGTAACTTCTCGCTTTCTCTCAGGGGGCGTTCGAGTGGTTATTGTCATGTCTGCCACTTGAAAGCCGATTGAGCTCTTTGTCGAGCACAGGAAAGTGAAAATCGGAGCAGCGGAGCCGCGAGAGGCGGCGGGCATCACCTCAAGTCGGAGGCCGTGTCATGGTAGACGGTGCGTGCTGCCGCGCCACGCCACGATGGCCCATCATCGACCTTTATTGGAGCACGACAGTCAGGCTGGTGAAACGCCCCGCCCCGCCCGGCCCGGCCCGGCCCGATCCCCGCGGCGGGGCGCGGACCGCCCGTGGTCCACTGCCATGGCCTAGGGCGAGGGGTGGAGGTTCTTTGGTGGGGTGTGGCTCGGAGCAGTTTGCTGGGGTCAAGCCTATTGGTAAGAGGTTTTGGCCATGGGGTCTTTGGTGGTCAGACCGAAGCATGGGATCGATGATTTTGCTTGCGTTACGTTTATTGGGAATGACACGTGTTATACTCCAATGTAGGCATTATGTGTGTGCGTGATGAGTTACAGGCATCGTGCGCAAAACAAACTTCCCACTCCGTATCTATAGGTACTCACAGACGAAGAAGTTCTGTTTGTAGCGCATGATTGATGGTTCCGACGGGTTCTTCATCCAAAGTCGGTTCTGATAGTTTGTCACTCGGTTCGTTCTGAAAGAAAGAAACGTTTTGTTAATTATTCAAGTTTATTTGAAACCGCTTCTCAATCAATGTAAACATGCTTCAATGCTAATACTAATGTAAGAGCAATACACATCGGTACATATCGAAACATAATGTTCGCAGGTACAGACAGAGGCGTCGCCACCTTCAAAAAGTTTTGGGGCGGAGATATTGTGTAGACCACAGTTGGTTCTTTCCATGTTCCCTGTGTCTAATTCTCATGCAAAAATGGCTCCACATTCATTCCAAGTTTGACGAGCATACAACGTTGTTGTTGCCTCTCATTCAGCGCGTCGAAAACGACCCTCTGCCTCAAAACCTACGTTTTACTCCCACTTCTACATCAAGCGGCAGCATTTCTATTTGTTAAGCTCACTCTCCAGACTGCAGTGTATGCAGATCACACAACTGACGGCGTGAAGGGATGGTTTCTCGGTCCGGGGAGTACGCCCCCCGCCCTCGAGCCGGCCGGCACGCCGCTGCGCTCCGCGGGTCTCGGGTCTGTGACCACACTCTCGGCCTCCGCGCCCCGCTTCCGGCGGGAAAGCGGGCCGCCGACGGGGACAAAGGCGCCCGCCGAGAGGGGTGTCGGGGTCGGGGGTGACCCGGTCATGCCATGATGACGTCCAGGGACTTGGTTAGGCTCATGCCATGGTACGTGCAACACTCGGCCAGGAGTGCCTTTAGCCGGTGCGACGTCTCACGCAATATTCCTCACGATAGAACTTGGTCCAGGCAACCCGAATATACAAAGCTGATATCAAAAGCTTATAAAATGTACTTAGACAGGTTTTTCTTTGATCGTTATGAAAGTTTTTGACTTTCAATCTCTAAATTCTGCCGGTGGCCTGGGATCGTATGACCCGATGGTAGGATCGGGAATTTCTCCACAACTTTCCCTAGTGTGGGTCCCACTCCTTGACATCCGTCCAGTCAAAATATTCAGGATGGATTTTGAAACATAAGCAAAAAATGGAACAATCACTGTTCATATTGATTATATGAGTACAATGTCTTATAGTCGCAGTTCATGGCTTGCAATATTTGTAGTTTAAGTTTCGAGGAATATAATATATAATATAACATATATAAATAATATAAACTATTCGAGGAAAGTGTGTCACAGTAATTCACAGCAGGGCATTAGAGAGAACCATTCCGGGAGTGGGGCGGTAGCGGCGGCCGGTATGCTGGTAGCGGTAGGCACGCACGTCCCGGCATCTACCAGTGCGTGTTCTCCGGTATTGTATCCCGTTCCCAGGCCTTTGTTTTCCGTCTCGGGTCCATTGGCAGCCTCAATTGTGCGTCTCGTCACGGTCGATGGGGCCGACGCGGCTCTCAAAGGGACAGAGCAAAGGCAGGCCGAAGGACAAAACACAAGACTAAGGTGCGGTGTGTGGTTAAGTTAGTGCGGTACCGCATCGAAATGGCCGATCGCCGCCCTCAATGGAAATGCCACCGCCCCTCGGTGGAGACGGGATTGGATGATGTTCGACATCAGTGACGTCGCCACAAAATTTTGAGTGAAGGAACTGACCAGGAGTACGGGGAGCCAGGTAAGGGTTCGGAGACCGGCCCCCGCATAGGGCTAATGTTAAAATCTCGCGAAACTAGGGGTGCCGGAGAGTGTTCCGAGCGAACTTGGGGTGCCCCCTCCCAGTCCCTTCCCGTGGCAGCGCCCCTGTTTGACGTATATATGAAGTGAATTTACATGCGGTCGACATTCTGCTAATGCATGGAAGGTGACTTCGGTATCACCTTACGGCAAACATCATTTTATCATTTTTCATCATCTTATGTTACGCATTTACTAAATCCAACTTCCCGAATTGGTAGGCATTACATTAATTATGTTAGCAGGTAATATATAATATAATTTTGGGAAACAAGCGCATGGTCTGCATTCAGCATTGACACTATATATTGTCGGCCAGTTGCCGCCACTGTTCTATCAAACTTTACTCACAGGCTGTTGACGTAGCTGGTCTGGATCCTGAGCTTGTCGTTCCTGTCCTTGAAGTAGGACCAGCTCCAGCACTGGGACAGCGGCAGCGTGGCCTCGTTGGTGTAGATGTACTGTAGGTACCATTGGCCCAAGTACTGCAATGAAAGGGTGCGCTCATGTCAGGTGTGGTATCTACAGGAGCTTAGGAGTCATATAGTCATGTTCCACACTGGGAATAGGAAACCGCCTGTCACAGCGAGCGCTCAGTGTAAGTCAATGATTACTATCGCCTCTCGTTTCCTCTCTCCTGGCGTTTTCCCCCATTCTTCACAGGTCACCACTGTTGGCAGCCGCGCGAGTTTGGCCGGGTGAAGGGAGCGAAGATGCGTCTGAACGCGACGCGGCCCGCCCATTGCCCAACGCGCGCGCTTCTGTAGTGACTCCACGAGTTTTCATCGAAAATGCTTCCGCGTAGTTTCTATGGTGGGTGTTGCGATGACGCACTTTCTGTTCGCTCGTCCCGAGATGTTTCCGTGCCCGTCACTTCTCGTGAGGGGAACGCAAGCTCATTTTGTGTTGTGAAGTCTTCCAGAGAAGTAGTGATATATATTTGTGGTCTTTGTTCTTTCAGTTTAAGCGGCAGAAAATTCAAGGAACTAGAAATGAAAATCCGAAGCGAACTGTTCACCATCAGGTGTGGGTCGCAGTTTACCCTCCGCTGTCATCATGATTTGATTTTATCCTTCGTTACAGTGCCGGTGCGTTATTATTTATCGGCGCCTCGTTCTTGTTTTTTTTTGGGGGGGTCACGTTTTTCTAAGTGAATAGTTCTATTCAGTTTACATGATAACTTGGTTTGTTGTGATCAACGGCCTGTGCTCAATCGTTCAATGATCATCGCAAAAATACCTAGAGGGCACTGACGTTTATGTCAGACTTTGACAAAATATAACACCGTGGTCTAGAGACACCGGTAATTTGCACATCGGCAGTACTGTCGGGGACTGCAGCGGCGCATACAATATGCCTTTTTGATTGCGGATGGCCAATCATTAAAGCTTTTACAACACAGGAGCATGGCTCGGAATTCCTTCCTACGTACAGTTTGTTCAGAAGAATTTGCAGATCTGCGAAACTAATCGCCAACATCGGGTTTGAGTTGATAATTAGAGTATAACTTCAACATTGTCCAGTTAGAATAAAACATCTGTAAAACAATTAGTCGTTCATTCTAGAGGGTTCCTCATTGTGCGTTCCTATTGGAAGTGGAACTTATGTGATAAAACCAATCTCTCATCAGCTAAAAAGTTTTGAAGACTTCAAAATGTATGCACAATGTCGGATTTATTAGGACCATAAATGGAATCGTCTCCAGCCTGCTTTGCATATCGAACAATCTGTGGTAGTTTGTGGAAGTGTTTCGTTCAACGGCGAAGAATTTCCTAATTTACCGCCAAACAGTTATCGAAGTTTGGCCAAAAGCAAGCAAAAAAGGTGTTGCAGCACGGCAGCGAGGACAATACGACGGCGTACACAACGATAACATCAGGACATGAAGACTGAAGTAACTTGCACAATGGTGAAGCCGGCCGCACACCCGCCATTCGGTCGCGATATTACCGCAATTTCCCTTGCGACATCGCCCGTGCGACAGCCAAAATGACCAAATTTAGACTGCGATCGCAATTCTTTTGGTCGGGGATTTGCGTTACGCTAGTAACATGATACATTTTGAGGCGGGGAGACGTTGCGGCGATCTTGCCCACTACAAAATCATGACGGAATGGCCAGTGTGCAATCACATAACCCTAGGGGCTGCAGGTGGGCACACAGCAGTAGCACCACGGCTTGGAGACTGCCGTATCGCACAAAACACTAGCACCAATGCTTGGAGACTGCTGCATCGCACATAAGAGTAACACCACGACTTGGAGACTGCCATGTCGCACATAAGAGTAACACAACGGCTTAGGGGACTGCCGTATCGCACATGACGGTATCGCCACAGCTTGGAGACGCGTCAGCTATTAAAAACAGTAGCACAACTTCCCGTCGCTGGTGACTGCAGTAGCGCATAAAACACTAACACTAATCGTACGGGCAATGCCCAGTTTCACCAAATTTACGATTTACTCCTGAGGAAAAGATCGTGAAATACTGACCAATCAAAAACCGCAAATTCATATGACGTCATTTCGTAAATCGTGTTTCACCAAATCTACGATGTCCTTTGTTCCTTGGCACTGCCACCGAAGCACTTAATCTTTGTGGCTTCTCAATGGTTGGATATGCTATTTTTTGCTAGATATATTCATTTCATTCGCAAATTTGTTGAATGTTTACCATTGCACATGCATTCAAGTTTGTAGGAGGCAATGTGATCACTTCCTACTATGACAACGTGGGGCTACGGTGCTGCTACCTAGCAATTTTTAATACCCAGAATCCTGATCAATGGAGCACCCCGGCCAGAATGCTTGACGTTCCCGAGTGAACCGGTCGTTGACTTAACCAAGATCTACGAATCCCCACCCTTCGTGGATTTGATGGTGGTGATGTATGAACACGACAATTATTGCGCAGATGTGGTGCAATTGTCGAAGTGCTGTCTTCTGAGCTATTTGGTGAAACAAGATCTGCGTTACCCATAGAGGCATAACACAATTGCACGATGAACAATTGAATAACTAAGAGAGTATCTCTGCCAAATTGGTTCGATTGCAATTGAAATGTGTTAATGTTGTGCATCAGCATAACATGGCTCGCTAAGATTGTATAATATATGCACAGGATTGTTTTCTGTATTACTACTTTCTAGCGTCTTCAGTGTATTAGTCATACCTACATGTCCCATGATAATTGAATGAAACCGTTTCGTAAAAGATTTAGGATTTACTCTGCGGAGTAAATTGTAGATTTTGGTGAAACCGGGCTCTGGTCGGAGACTGCAGTACCTCACAGCGTAATAACACATGCACGTGAAGACTGCAATGCAATAGCAACACCAATTACTCGAGACCACAATATCGCATATTAACAAAACGCTATGGCGAAGGCAATATTGCAAGCAATTATACTGGAAGGCTCTCAGTAGGTATTTCTCCCTCTCAGAGTAGTTAGTAATGTAATTAGATAGTAATGTAGACTAAACGTTTGAGGGAATTAATGGTGGCATAGTATTCCCATGAACATGTGGTACGACAAAATCGTATGGACAACTTCCACCCCAACAAGTTCAAGACGTGACATATCCTAATAAACAGTCCGGCAGGCTAAGAACTGCAGCGGTGGGTTCAGTTAATGCTTAGCCTACATATCATCCTCTACTCGCCGTATGGTGCTTCAACGAATTCCACTTCTTCGCGGCCTATCGTCGACCCGTGGGGAAAACTGGCCCTGGACCCGACACGTCTGATTTGTTTTCAAGGGACCCGACACTTCTCAAAACGCAAGATGTATACCTACCCTAACAGCAAACGGTCTTATGTTTATTCTAGTTGGAGAAATTGTCATCAACTCGCTGTCTAAAGTGATCGAAAGAACAGTCCCCGTTAACCACACAAGGAACTTGTTTCTTGTGTTTGTTTCAGAGGCTGGGGGTGCTGGTGTCCTACATGCCAAGATATTGATTTATTACCAAGGATTGATGCTTTTCTCTAAGGCCTAGTGCTCATTGGGCGCATACGTAGAGCAAACGTTACCAGATGTAAAATTTGTGAAGTTGAACAGGCCACAAACAGCAACAAACACAAGTAGGAGACAAACAGTTATCGAAAACAACGTTAGCGTGAAGCTAATAATGTGGATTTGTTAATTACGGTGCGATGAAAACAAAATAAAGCAATCGAGTGTTGCTTTACGTTTCGGTTACTTTTGGTTCAGTGAGTACCGGGCCTAAGAGTGGATCACAGCCAGTATTTTTTTGTGGATTTAGATGAAGACTGCAAAGCTGTTTTACACTTAAAAATATCATATTCTCAAGAAAAATATAAGTATTGCAACAAAATTGTTGTACCTTGCAATGCCTAATTCTTGAAAAGTAAGCGACGCTAACAAAGCAATAATTCTGAAAATGCAAAACATTTAATTTTTAGCACGTCTTTGGTGACCCACAAGACACCAGTCTCATATCACTTTCTGTAAGCACATACATGTGCACATATTTTGTATCCATAAATACCAAACCCCTTCACCATTTTGGTGAACACTCACCGAGTCGACATTGAATGTTTCAATGGCCGGGAATCGTCGGCACCGGGCCGAGGCCCCGACGGCCAATAGCAGCACCACGAGCAGGCAGACGGCGCGCATGACGGCAACGGAGGCGGCACGTGCGTCACGGAGGACTGCCAGCGAGCGACTGACAAACACACGGCACGGGCACACGATCACCACTGCCGGCCGGCGGCGGCGGGGCACCGGAGACACCTTCCCTGGTGGGTCCAACTGGCGGCCACACGCGGAGAGGGAGAGGGAGAGGGAGAGGGAGAGGGAGAGGGAGAGGGAGAGGGAGAGGGAGTGTGAGTGTGAGTGTGAGTGTGAGTGTGAGTGTGAGTGTGAGTGTGAGTGTGAGTGTGAGTGTGAGTGTGAGTG